>JAUYWH010000013.1:19250721-19272119 GCA_034779795.1 Ctenopoma multispine
TGAATGCCTTCGGCAGAATTCAAATGAGCCATTTTAATCTAGATTAATTCCAAGATTACAGTGAGATTAATCTAGATCAAAAAAATTAATCTATGCCCACCACTAATAAAAATACAAAGTAGAATTGAAAAATGTTTTCTTAATTTCTAAAGGAAATATTAATAATCATAAAAATCAGTCATGTCCATACATCAGGATTGTAAACTTGGCAACCCATTTGAAATGTTATCAGTCTACACAATGTTATCAGTGACATACTGCACAGTAATGCATGTGGTCCCAAGTATTTCTAATTTAATATGGAGAGAAAAAACGCTCTCATGCTACTGGAATTTATCGCTCTGAGCGAGAGCGCGTTATTCCTTGCAAGCAGCAGCACACGGTGATTAGCAGACAATACACACCGTGCAGAACTGTATCCCTCTGACCGAGTTGCCTAGCTTGTCGAGGGGAGGTGACCAGCACATAATACCCATCACGTTGGGTACGACCAGCAGGATCCCCCCTGCTACTCCAGACTTGGCTGGCAGACCGACCTACAACAGGGAAAGCAGACGAGTTGCATAAAAGAATATCAGCTGTGTGTATGACCTTAATAATGGAAAGGAGGAAAAGAACAAGTCAACAGCCACCCCTCCATGACAGACTTATTTGATATAAAAGGACAAAATCAGTCCACTATGCCATGATACAATGGTTATTACTTAAGAGCGGTGATGTACAACCTGAGCTACAATCTCACTCTAGTTCATCCCAGAGATGGATGATGTTAGATGCAATAGGAAAATCCTCAGTGGAAGCTCTGGCCCCATTACATGTTGGCACAAAGTCACTCCAGCTGTTGGCCAACTACAGATAGTAACCAACCAGGATGTAGAAGATGAGCACCACACCAACCATTTGTAAAACTATTCCTAAATTTGTACATGAAGTCCTTATCTGCTTTACTAAATCTGAATGGCTTTTTTAAAGCTAATGAATTTTGCTAAGAAACAACGGTGGCAAATTATTAAGCAATGAAAAAAATCAAAGCAGTAATAGATGCTACTTTCTTCTACATGATATCAATCAATCAATCAATCAATCAATCAATCTAGATTCACACATTACTTGTTTGACTCTTAGCTACAACACAGGATGCTCCTTGCTGAGGAGAGATATCTTGGGAAAATGGGTATTTGACTTACATGGAAGGCAAACTGTCCCGAGAAATCGTACATGCCGCAGGAGTGCATCAGACTCAGGGTGTTCCTCACCGCCTCAGGGCTCAGCACTCGCTCACCGGTAATTGGGCAGATACCGCCATTAGCCAGGGTGGCCGCCATGACGCTTGCGCTCTCGCACGTCACCTCAATGGAACACAACTGGGGGTTCACACCAAGGACAATTTGTATTAATTCCTAATCAAAGCTTTCGGCACAGCACGGTCACAGACAGTGGAATGGTGGTGGTGGCAGGAGACAGAAGAGCAGACAGCAGATAAATCATGTGGGTGCATTATTCTCCCACTTCAGTTTTTTGTTAAAGCTCATGCTTTCTTCTTTTATGATGCATTTGTCTTGCTCCGGTTGTTAGCTTTAAAAGGCAAAAATCCAGAAAGCCCCTGCACAGACTGAAGTTCTGTAGTCTCAAAGAACATTAATGTTTTTCTGTAGGTAACATCACCTAATAAACTGTATGTTAGTCTGTCCCTTTCGTTTTCTACCCATCTTCACATAATAAAGAAGCTACTTGCAGCATAGCGGGATGTACCAAACACAGAGGCAGCTTTAAAGACTTATCACTGTTACACTCACTTGAAAGTAGAAGTCCAGTACAGATGTCATGTCTGTGCCCTCTGGGAAACACTGCAGAAAATAACATGAGCTTGAAATATGTAAGGCACATAGTCTATTGAACCTGTGTTAAAATCAAGTTTATTTCAATGATTAAGCTATACTCCTATAAACTACAATTGCGGGTGTTCAAAATGGCTAATTTGTCTTTTAGAGATTGCAATTATGTGAATATGTATAATCTCTACAGTGAACAGAACTACTGATTTGACTGTAAGCTTTTGTTGTTGAAATGTAAATTATGTAATTGGAATGTTACTGAATGTAATGACTATTTTTCCAGCTCCACACAGTAAAAAACAAAGTCAGCGATGAAATATGAGTCATTCAAGGCCACACCTTTTTTTCCTTTAAGTAGTAGCCAATGGCGAAGTTCCTGTCTCCTGACTCACGCTCTGATTGGAATCTGTCACCAAGAGCAGAACACTCCCATTACACAGAGGAAGGAAACATTTGTGTCTGTATGTGCGCATGATACCCCCCCACGTGTATAAAGTACAGAGTTCACGCTGTGTGATGAAACTGAAACATGAGCCCCAGCTCTTGGTCTTTTTCCAGGGAGATGTCTGTGGTGTTATGATAAATCACATACATCAAAATGACAACACGTGTGCTGATTCTAGTCCATTACAAATCTACACAGAAAAAAAACTCCTTGTGTAGGTACTTAAGTCTGAACTTTACAATTTGAAATCTTTAGTTATGACTGTACTGAAAAACATTTTCCATTTCCACTTTCCAAGCTTTATTGTCAGCTGTTAGCCTTTCTTTGATTTCATGCTTAATGTCACAATCAGTGCCTCCACCAGCCATTTCAAATGCATTTAGCTGCTTGTATAGCAACAGTGTAGACTACCAGTCATATGTTTAAACACACACAGAAATGAGCAGATTTCATAAGATCAAATTGATCAGAATGAATGTGTAGACATTGTTCATAGTTCATGTTTGACTAGTCGCTTGTGTTTATGCGGTTTGAACACTGGGAAGGTTGATTCCATGCTGCAGAAGTCACAGATGGAGGTTTCAGATTTAGCCTTTAAACCAGCACTCAGTGCCAGTTAGGCCTTGGTGCACATTAAATCAGAGCAGATTAAAAACGCTGGCTGTGACATTTCTGAAAAGATGTGGGTAGAAGTCAACAAGAGCAGAGTGCAAGGTTTCCTGCTACGTGTGAATGAAACAAGAGATGTAGAAACCGTGAAAACAAAGGTAGGATATCAGTCATGACAGGGACTTACGTGGCATTGCTGAAGCCCACATACTCATTTCCTGCCATCCTTTTCAAAAAGTTCATAACCTGTGAGGAAAACAGCAGGAGAGTTAAAGAGTTAAAATGACCAGCAGGGGTTACTTTTTTCAGATTAAATTCTATGGATGGTTGGAGACCTGTTAAACATTGGTTAAATAGCATTTCTTAATATACAATAGCTATTTCCCAACTAACTCCACACTAACTGTAAACTGTATCAACTAAAGACCAAGTGTAAACACAGATACTATTGTTAGTATGAGTATTGTAGCAGTTTCTTCTTCATTTCAAGTTGACATTTGTGCATTTCAGGGACTGGGGAATATAAATAAACAAAAACATCATGCCTTGGTTCCCATGGCCTGGGACACAGCTAGTGAATATTCTAAAATTATAAAGTATAAAGACAACACAGTGATAGATTCAGACAAACACAGAGAACATCTAACACTTACATAGTCAAACTTTTCTGCATTGCCTGCACCTTGCTGTGGAGAGACCAAAGAATATGTTGTTAGAGACGTTGAACAGGACAAGTGCAGCATCACAAAGGTAACACTAGAATGAAAATACTACTGTTGACAATTTAATCTACAGAATTAGCAAAACGATTGTATTAAAATTAAAATCAAATGAGCTTTGCCATGAATTATACAAGTACAAAATATTAAGATTAAGATTGGCTTGCAAATATGTTACAAAGAGGAAAGTCTTTTGGAGTTAAAGGGAGATTTAGTAGACATGTGCATTACCAGTTTAGCCAGTTAAAGAAAAACATGTCTCTCCATTACATCTCACTATTAATAAATCAGTAACAGTTCTGATTCTCAGTATATTTTTGCCATAATGTGTTTGTGTGTATGTTTGATCTGTTCAGAGAGCCTGTCAGTCAAAACAGGGGGAGGGGAAAGAGGGAGGAATGAATGTCTTCTGAGTAACATTCACAGCTTGTAGCTCAGTGTACAAGTCACAAGCTAGATGATGCTACCTACTCCAAAAACGGAAGGAACAGAATAATGGAGGCACGCATGCACGTTTAAAGTGCTTTAGCTTTTTTATAATTTCAAAGTAATTTGTGTGTTAACTTTACATTTAAGAAGGCTAATGCATCATGTGTGATGGACGTACATTTCAAGTCCTACACTTTACTGTGCAGAAGGAAAAATAAGTGACACTGATGAAGATGTTAAAGACTCACTAAATGGGATTTCTACAGAGCTGATTGAGGAGAAAGAGAGAAGGAGGGAGGGTTTGGTCAAAGGGACTGAGAGAGTGAGAGGAGAGAGATATGGAAAAGGAAGAAAAAATTACCAACGTCATTTGACCTGCAGCAGCAGTCATTATTTCCCACAGTTCCTAAGTCTGGAAAATATGCAACAACATACAAAAACAGCAACATGTAGCCTTCAAGCACCATGTAACAACAGTTTGGGGCAAACAGCCAGAGCCACCAACCCAACGTCTATGCTAAGTGGTCAACCTGAACAACGGCTTGACATTTGTGCTTCAGTTAAGAAAAACAAAAACAACATTTTGAGACACAGATGACAACGGTGGGCAAATGTGGACACAGACACAGACACACATTATCATCACAACAAATGTGATGTGATGTCTTTGAATCATTTCTGGGTGTGATTTATGCGACACAGTAGGTAGGTTTGCTGTGTGATGGAAGAGTAACCTGCCCATGCAAGTCTCCACATGCTGCAGTGTGTCCAGTCTGCATCATACGTCAATAAGAAAGCGGTTGGAAAAGCTCTTGACTTGACTACTGGCAGCACAGGAGCACAGCTATCATAAGGCTGCTGTGTGTGACCTCGCTCTACTATGTGATATTTAAAGGTTTATGGCTGCTTTACCTGAAATAGGCGACTTAAAAATACAGTCCGTGTTAATTTGCTTCATCTTAGCCCGGTGTAGATGTGCTCACACCACTGCCAGCAATGTTTAAGGAAAAGTTCAACATTCTGGTGAGAACGTATGTGGACTTATGTGCTATAACATTTCAGAGAGTGAGATGGAAAGATCAATATTAACTTCAGGCCACATGTGTATCGCTTAAACCCTCAAAGCAGGGGAAAGCTGTTACCTTGACTTTATATTAATTAAAACACAAAAGCTCATTATTTAACACAGTGTATTTAGTAGTGACCCTGACTTCATGGGGACTTTTTGTTTATTACAGATTCTCTTTGGTTTATCAAACCCTGAGTGTAATGCCTGCTTCTTTACTGAGCAGTTAGTGTTGCATCAGCTCATCATCATAACAAGGCTGATAAGAAGTGAGGGCGTGAAGAGTGAAAACTGAAACAATACAGAAAATGTTATGTAGAGTGGAGGGACACGGCCAGATAGTAATTCTCTGTAGGTTTGTCACTGTGACACAAACCTTTAAAAGGTGCAGTGTGTATGATTTGTATTATTTGCTATCGTACATCAACACTAAGGCCTATAGTCATATTAACACATGGTGCATATTTTACACATTGAACCTTTAACGTTAGAGTAACTTTATCCATGTACTGATATAGAAATATTATAAGTGCAGTTAAACACACTGACAGGAGAATGGTATCAATCTTTTGATCTTCTTTTCTGAGTGAAAGCAAATAAGTGTCTATCCCCAAAATGTTGAACGATCTAAGAAGCCAACTTACTTACTGTTGTCTGGGATCGCTTTTGCACATTTTCACAACAGTTCATTAAATTATGTTTCTTCTTCTTTAAATATTTCTGCAAGTCACTAACTGCTAACTGGCTGCAAATCCTGGACTTAATATTATGCAATTTCAGACTGGACAGCATAAGAAACAGAGAGGTGTCTTAAAACAAACAAAAAGCAGAAAGTGTTAGTTGGCTTCTAAACATCACTGGTTACAGAGAATATGAAACACAACTAAAACAAACCAGATGTTTGTGTTGCATCCAAATATGGGCAGTTTAATACTTCTAATTTTAGTTTAATACTTGTAACTTTCGTTTTGCATTAAGGTTTAATGCTTCGTCAAGCTGGTTTAGGTTTTTTTTCCTCAGTTACAGTACAGTATTCACACTAAAGTACTTCTAATACAGAACTGAAGTAGATAACTGACATATGTTGCAGTTAGCTTCTACCTGTCAAGGCTCTGAGAGCATTAAAGTCAAAAAACATCTTCACGCAGTTAATGGTCCTTCAGTTGAGTATTCATTACTTTCTTGCACTTTAAGAAAAAATGTTTCTGAGTAGAACTACAGAAATCACATATTTGGTGGAACCAAATTCAGAAACTTGACATTTAAAAATGGTTTACTGTAACAACTGTAAATAACTGTTTGAGGGCGTAACTTATACAACTGGGTCTTTGTTTGGGATTTAGTGAGCACAACCTCTTGCTCCACATATTTAACATCAATATTACATAAGACAACTTTTGAGGTTCCAGGTTTAAGGGCATATTACTTTGCTATCTTGGCAGAACTACAGAACAATCTTTCATAATGTGTTTTTGTTAATACACATTGTAGGTAAACAATTACACTACTTTAAAAAGGAAATGGCTGTTCAACATGTGGGGACACAGGTTCCAGATCCTGGAACTTGTAACATAGCTACAATGTCTGCTAATTTTAAGTACATAAGATCCAAAATCAATGAAATCATGCTTCTTAATCCATCACAAAAAGTGACTGTAGCTCCATCAGTTTAATTATTTCACTAGATTACATCTTTTTTAAGTCAATCAAAAACTAAAACACTTCCGAGCTGGGGTTGCACAGAGTTTCTTATATATTGCATATACTGTATGTCAATGAGGATATGATTAGTCATACAAAACAATGTAGTCGTTAAACATATTTCATGTTTAACAACTCAATGTTGTTAAATGTTAAAGTGTCTGCTACACTGCAGATGTGAAAACATATTGACTAAGTTGGCATTTAATATTTTCTTGGTTTCAGGTTAACCTATGAGCTGCAGCTTGTTTAAACTGATTGATGACAGACAAATGAGTCATTCTTACTGGGCCAGTCTACTCACTATCAGTCTGTCTTCACACTGAGTTATGTAAAGTAAATTCAGTCTTGCCACCAAACTGTGATGACAAGATGAAGGGAATGTGTCAGGTGGGGTGATATCTGATTTTCTATCTTCATGAGCACAGTGCTGTTGGTCTGCGTGACTTCTGTTAGCTCTCCATCCAGGTTATTTTCAGTGGGGACGATAACGGTGTGTGTGCTCAGGTGACTAAGAACTCACGGATTAGCACAAGTCTTAATCACCACAGCAAGACACATGGCAGTGAGCTACACACACTTTGAGCTGAGTCAAGAGTCATAAATAACTGGACACATTCAGATAATCCACCGAATCAGTAGCGATACAATAAAATAATAACCAGAGAGACGGGGTGTTAAATCTCAAGGATCCTGCAATATTGTGAGTCTACTTCAGTAGATTCAAACACAAGTATGTTAATTAGGCCATTGTTAAACAGTCAAATCTTATCTGTTACCAATAAACACATATTTTCTCTACTGGGTGAAGCAGCTGATTGAAATCTTTCTCACTATGTTATCGGTGGAAATGACACTCACAAACTGGACATTAAACACACACGGATGAATAAAAAAAAAAACAATAACTGCTTTTACCTTTATCAGCGAAGTACAAACGATAGCACCGGCGTTCACCATAGGGTTGTGGGGCTTATCTACAAAACAAAGGTAAACAACAGTAAGTGGGTTAACAACCTGTAGAAGATCAAAGTGTAAATGTTTAGACGGGTTTCTTGACGTGTGAGAGCTCTGTATATAGATACATCAAACAATGACAATCAAGTACATGTAGAGAACAAATTGACTCAAGATATTACAGATAAAATATGGTTGGATTATGGGAGGCTATGAGGAGCTTTGTGAAACACATGAAAAAGCAGCAGAATATATTAATTTAATGTGTTTTATTTTGAAAAGTTGGATGTTATGTCTTAAAATTATAATTTTATGGCAAATAGTTGCCATAATCTGTGTCACTTGTCCTTTGTGTATCTCTAGTATGTTGTATAAACTAAAATGAGCTTTGCAGCTATTGTACATGCAGAACAAAGTCTTAACACCCACTTAACACACCACATTATAAATCCCGTTGAGAACAATGTGCTACAACAATTTAAAGAAAGTATTTCTAGCCAGGCCAAGTGTGTGTGTGTGTGTGTGTGTGTGTGTAAGATGGGGGTGGATTGTCATCTGTGTTCACAGTCAAAAATAATGAACTACTGTGGAGCTAAAGACATTTATTTTGATCTAACAGAAAGGTTGTAATGTTAAACTGTGCATATATTGAAGTCTTGTTTTCCTGTCAATCATTTGTCAGCTGTTGACTCACTTGACTTCTGACATATTTACCCTACAGGAGAGGCAATAGCATCGGCACCGACACTGCCTCACTGGTTGTGTCATCTCCTTACACAACAGGGACAAAGACAGGTCTGTCCAGGCAGATAGCAGGCAAAACACCCACATAGGCTGACAGGACAAGATGTCTTCAGATTAAGACTGGGGATTGTGGCATTTCCTTTGACAAACAAACTATAAACTATTGATTCAGTGGCTGGAACACAGATAAGTTAATGTTTGGTTATTGTTTGGATAGAAATCCAAAACAAAAGCTAAAGCCGTGTGTTGATACCACATAGGACACTTTCTCAAACTTAGTCCTCCATTGCAACATTCTTAGACGGGAAACCATGTGGGTGTATTGGCTGATAAACTTCTCAAGCACTCTGACAGAATAAATTCTGAAGTCTCACCCTCTTCGTTAAGGAAAAGCTTATTGAAGCGCAGGCCACTGGGCTCCTTTCCGATGAAACTGTGCACATACTCTGTGCTGTGGTCATGGACAGCGACGGCATACTTCAGAGGCTTGACACAAGACTGCAGGCAGAAAGGGACTTTGGTGTCTCCTACTGTGTGTCTTCAAAAGACAAAAGACAAAAAGCTGTCATAGGGGGCAAAGCACTGTTAGTAATTACAAACAAGATATTCAAGCATGATGGCCTAACATTGAGGTCATGAATGTATTAAGATCTATAATGTTTCACTGTGCAGGCAATAATGAGGCAATACTCAGGGAAACCTATAAAGGTAAAGCATGATAACAGGTCAATTGAATGCTAACGTTATCTTTATGACTTCCTGTGTTACAAAAACATAAATCTACACACCTTTACCACAGCCTATCAGAGAATAGGTTGATGTAAACAGGTGTGTCAAGTGTCTCTTAGTAATTATTAAAACCTAATACATGTACTGTATATTATCACACATTTGTTGTAAAAAAGGTAGTGTGCTAAAATCGAAAAAAAAAAAAGAAAAAAAAAAAAAGAGTGTCCTTTTAGGGTCCTTCTTACGACTGTCTCACCTCTGTCCATCAACTGTACACAGAGAGACGGCCCACAGGTCAGGGCTGAATTTGGCAAGCTGGGGAATGTAGTCTGCAACCTGAAAAAGAGGAAAGTCGACTGAAAGAGTGTCAGGGAAGCAGAGGTTCAACTTACAGCGCTGACGTCTGCCGAGGCTCAGAGTCCAGAGGAAAGCTGACGCCAGTCTACAATAACTGAACTAACAGTTCAGGTCAGCTCCTCATTTATACATCAGAAAGGAAGAAAATCCACCCGCACATCCTCACATCAAGCAAATTATTTTAGGATAAAATGTTTGTTTACTTTGTGTCCTTTAGCTTCTTCTTTTATCATGACCCTGCCCTAACACAGATGCAGGCTGCGTAGCAGTGAAGATCCTGTAACCCTCTCTGTTATCAATCATTAACCTTTATTAATAATGATTTTTGCTGGTAGCTCATGCCAGAACATCAGCAGAGCACACAAACAAGGGCTTTACTGTACACTAGGTTAAGAGAGCTTAACTGTGATCAAGTTACAATTCCATACTCGTGACATCACAAAACAAAACACAGATGTCATTTAAACTGTTTTCTAAAATCAGCCAGCTGAGTGCAGTGGTAGTGGAGATCCAAAACTGCTGCTGACCTGACTTTTAGGGTCATGTGCTAAATTGCATCGCCCCACAGAACGCTGGTTATAAGCGGTAGTCATTATATGCACACAAACCCGTAGTTAAAAGTAAGAATACTCCCAGATGATTCACTGCAAACCATCTAGATTAGAACGTAATTCACCTCAATGACCCACAACCATCATTAGAGATATTCATTTAATACAGATTGAGCTTTTGACAAGTCAAAATGTCGGGAGCACAAAGAAGCATTCTCTTGGCTTCAGGAAGGTGTAAACTACCACATGCTGCCTCCAGTACACATGGAGTCATCAGATGCTTTCCAGTCGAGAGCCGAGTCTCACTGTGGGATGAGAATCGTCACCATTCATTTTCATAACGCTGCTGCTCTCTCTTTAATGTCTGAACATTTCTGTAGCTGGCGCCTAAAATGATATGACACCCCACGCAGAAAGCTGCTGCCAAAAAGAATCCTGCACTAATATGTAAAAGTAACACCCAGCTCACTGCTGCTGGGAACACCACTGTGATACTTTTAACATATTCCAGGGTGGATTTCTCTTTCATGAGCGATTGGTTTCAATCAGATCAAAGTGCTGCTGGCTTCCATTCTGGGTATGTAATCAAACATGTACATCTGCTCAATGCAGACTGAAATCACATAGTTTGATCAGACTGATGGTAATGAATATGTATGGGCTACATGAAAAATGAAAAGAAAGAGTCATGGCTCTCAGGACACACCTGCCCTCCAGTGAGTTTTTTGGCATTCTCATAGAGCTCATCGATATGGGAGCTGAAGGACTGGAAGTCTGGGATGACGAACTTCTTGCGGAAGGCCTGAGTGAGCAGGACAATGTTGCTCTGGACACACCTGATGGACAAACCACAAACACCATGCTAAAAAACTGGGACTGCTTGCAGTAAAGTGAAAAGTTTGTCAACCAGGCCCGCAACCCTTAAGTCTGACAAACTTCTATGAATGTTATTGACAGAGGCTGATGAAAAAGATTTACTGTAACATTAATCTATGCAGCATGATCCAGTAAGAATCCATATAGTGAATGAATGAATGATTATTTTCATATAAATACAATAAAATAAGAATGATTTGCATCTGCATTTAAACATCACTGACATCACTGTCAGACATTTCTCCAAACAGGGAGAAGACTTTGAAAGTTTTGTGAGACATGAAGCCAAATAAAGATATTATTACATTAAATATTAACATTATATTTTGAATTAAAATTAAATTTTTTATTTATTTATTTGAAAATCTATTTTTAGTTTGAGTAAACACTTAAGTTATCTTAAAGTTTGTAGGGTTACTCAGAAAACAACCAAACTGATACAAGAGCACATAGTAGTTGAGATGAAAATGAAATGTGGAACACTCGAGTTTGCTATACTTATTTGTTTATTATAAATTGCGTTCTTCAAAATTGATATAAAAAAATACATATATATGTAAAATGCTTTGACCGCAAACAGAAAATGTATCATTCTTGGTATATGTGGAAAAAGAGTAAGGTTAATATGTCAGCGATAAAACACCCAAATGAGAAAACACAACAAGACTAACTTCTTGAACTGTTGCCTGTCCAGCGTTACACCATCTGGTGTCTTCTTAAGGGTTTCTTTGAGCGTTTCCATGCATTCCTTCAGCCGGGGATCTCCAGTGCGAAGCCCTGTGGCCTTAAGTGCCTAAGATAATAAAATAATAAAAGTAACTACTAGTGAGCTGTAATAGAAAAAAAACTAAAGAAAGATTATAGATAGAAACAATGTCTGGGCAAGGGGAGAGATCAGGCTTATGTGGCTCAGTCGTATGGAAAGGTTAAGGTGGGCCTTACTGAAATTACCCAAGCTCACCTCAATTTGAAGAACTTACTGTGAGAAATTTATGAGCAGGAATCTTCTCTTGACCTTCTGCAACTGTGTAGAAGAGCAAATCCTCCAGACTGGGGAGAATGCCTGGGTTTCTCCTTCTAGGTTGAAAAGTGGCAGACAGACACGTACAGTATAAGACACAGCTCCTCCACTAAAGTATAAGTAGCAAAGCTTAAAAAACTAAATACACTGAAAATAAACTACCAAACAGTGTAACCACAGTATACTGCAGTAGCACAGTAGCAGCATGGCTGGCATGCAGCAGGACTGCACTTTAGCATGAGCCACAGTAAAGCCCATTCACGCCTGTCCTGCCAGTGTAAACACAGAGCTTATCTGTAGCTGTAGATGCAGTCTTATCACATCAGCGAGGGATTTCTGTGACACATACTGGAAATCTACAATACACGTGTAAGCATTATCCACAGAGGTGTGTGTGTGTTTTTACAATGTGATGAATGTTTTCATTATGCATAAATGCACAATATTATGTTCTCTCTGACGGGTTCCGTTATGATTTGTAATGAAAGCTAATCTGGCATATATTAGCTACTATCACAAGTGGGGAGTTATGTACAGGTCACACACCATTAATGTGGGAATAATTAACAGAAACGGTCTCCATCTTTACATCCATTCATAACACTATGGGTAGCTTGCATTAAAGTGCAGCTTTTGCTCCGACATTATAATAAAATGATAATTAAAGAATGTGAAAAGGATCAAGAATTACGCAGATGCTAAGGATATGTGAAATATCTTCAATACAGAGAATAGTCGACACAGGATACCAGCATCCGTTTGGTCCTTCCTTATGAATGACATACTGGATATTTATTACGTAAACACAACGCTCCCCTACTACGTATCAACCCACTCACAGGTTTGCGAGTAGCGACTAGAGCAGTGCAAGACTGGGCCTAAATTCCAGGAATTCTCTCATCTTTGCCCTGCCCAGCCCTCTGTGGTCTCTTGGATTAATAAAGCCAACACTGTGACCTGTTCACACGCTGGACTGCAGCAGCGTGGCTCGCAGTGGACGAAACTCAGTTTCAGCATACCAGATTTGGTTTTTAAGACTTGTTGGATTTTCACAGCCATACAGCTGAATTTTAAAGCAGCTGTGGAAAATGGTGCAGGGCCTCATGTTAGCAGGTGTAATTATCATGTTTAACATTAAAACAAGCAAATGTTTTCAATCTATCCAATCTATCTCTGTCCAATCACATCAAAGTTCTGCTATTCAGCTACTTTTTCCTTCCTACATTTTATTGATCACATTCCACCATTAACACCCTGTTCAATGCAACAGTTAATGTTAAATCAATTTTCAATAAAAAGTCAAATTTGGTGCCAAAAGTCTCTTATTAAATTGAAGATTTATGCTGCATTGATTTGCTTTAGATCTGGAGAGGTCTGCACCTCCTCCCTGCCTTCATCTCTTCTCCTTTTGCCACATTTTCTCAACAGTGTAAACACTCCACATACAGCCAAAGTAACCATGGCTGAACATGTGCAAACAAACAAAGACTGAAAGTGTTTAATTAATGTTTGTGAAAAGCTCATTACCCACCAACACACTTTCTTTAGCGCTCAAAGTGTGTTTGTATTTCCTACCATGTGCACTTTTTGCTCTAAAACAGGCAAGAGACACATGGCAGCAGAAAACACAGGAGTCATTGATTTCAGAATCAATTTTACAATATAAAGCAAAACATGACAGATCTGATCATTCATTTTCTTTTTTGACATTGTTTGTACAGGTTGACTTCATGCACTGACTGAGCAGTGACTAAAACACCAGTACAAATAATCCTTGTGCTAAGTCAGAAGCACTTATTCAGTGTGAGGTTGAACACACAGTGAACTGTGCACAGCATGCTGTTGTTGGTAAAACAACAGACCATGCTGTTGTTGGCTCAATCAGCACGAGAACCTTATGTTCACTAACTACTGACGCTCCTGTAACCCCTCCCCTTCCAACCCAGGCCGCAGCTAAGAAAGGTGTAGTGTTAATTTATAACCTTGTACATGTAAAAAAATTTGCGCCCCCCCTGGATTGAAATCTTATATAGACCAAGAGAATATTTAATTATTTATCTGTACAAACCACTGTATGTGGTTTCTGGCACCACAAATCTGTTTATCTAATGAAATTAAGAAAATGAGATGCAATAATTTACAACTATTTCAAAGTTCAGTTTATCAACTGTAAACATTAGTTGTCCACTGTAAACCTCTTATTCTTTTTCTAATATAGTTTTTTAACATTTAACATTTTTTTTGTGCAATAATCCAGCACAATAATGTGCAAGTTAAGTTAGTTTTCTATTTAATTTCTACAGTGTTAAGTTAAGTTAGTTTTTGATATTTTGTAGTGATTTGTAATTCTCTTTTATACTTAGATTTTTCACTTGCTTTTCTTGTATTGCTGGAAGTCGGTGTTTTTGCTATTGGAAATTGAATTTCCCGGAGGAACCTTCCCGAGGGATTAATAAAGATCTATCTATCTATCTTTAACAATAGTACTGCTATTTTCCTCATTTCCGTCCGTGTTCACGGTAAATTCAAGCGCTAAATAGGCTTCGTCATATTTTCTGGTATTTGTTACCGTCACATCCTCTACTAGCCTCTTGCGTCTCTGCCGTTTTTCTTTTGACTGTCATAAACTCATCAGCGCGCTCACTCTGCACACTGGGACACCCGTGTGTGTTTGGGGTCGGTCTACTTCTGCTGGGTTAAACAGGCAGCCTGTTGATTAGTTCGAGTGCTGCTGCCACCTAACAACTGGGGGTGGTTTAGTGTTGGAAAAATGGAAGCATGGAAAAAAAAACTGCTAAAAATAATGGATTCTCATGCGTCTCGCGCCCCCTTGACCACCCCTCGCGCCCCACGGGGGGGGGGGGGGGGGGGGGGGGGGGGTGCCCCACTAATTGAGAAACACTGTATTTGGGAGACTGCCTGTTTTAACCCTTGCACCATATTGTTAATGTTAACCTGCAGTAACATCGGCAGTGTTGAGTTTCTATTTAAATCTCTCCATCGTTGCTGTAGGAGTTTATTCAAATCTGTAGATCTTACTTTATATCCTGAACACAATGCTTCCAGACACACAACTGACTAATTTATAGACAAGCAGTTATATACAGATACGCTACATTAATTCCTCTCAAAACTGAACAAACATTTTGTGTTTAAAATTAAAATAACTTATTTAAATTATTATGCTGCATCTGAAATTCCTCTGCCACAAATCGGGACATGACATTACTGCGACATGATGGGGCAGATGGCTGAATTAACATGTGCCACATATACACAGCATGTGATGCTGTGGATGGTCTGTCTGATATTCTTAGTTGTCACCAGTCACCGAGACCTGAGTTGAGTATAGTGTGTTTAAGCTGTGTTAACTAATCAGGTGTGAATACTGCCTAAAACGCCTCGTTTCACTAGAGTTGTCCATTTAGGAATTCGCTTCGTCTTCGTGGCAGATGGCTCAGTCTTGTTTGCCTCTGGGTGGCTGCTCACTGGTATAAGCAGAACACTTTAACAGTTTCCTGGATACGAGGTAAAGAACGGGCTCTGTTGACCAAGTTTTTATTTCTCATACGCTTAATGTTCAACCCACTACACAAGCCAGTGGTTCAGCTAACTTAACATACACGGTTACATCAAATCCTCTCTGTCCTCTGCCGTTCTGTAAGGGGGTGTTTCATTATAAACTAGCTTTGAGTTTGAGTTTATTACACAGAACCATAAATAACAGTAACTACCACTGCTGCTGCTTTGAGGCCCAAGAAATGATCAGATTACCATGCAGTAGATTGCATCATGTGAAAGGGAGGCAGCACAAACTCAAGGCCTAAGGGGTAGACTATAGGCTGCAACAATCAGTGATCTGGCCTGAGCATGTGGGAATATATTTAGCAAGGTCACTTCCGTGGCGTAACACCAGGCTTAGTTAAAGTAAGCAGTGTGTTAGAGATTAAGACCAAGTGCATCCTCCACTTTTCTTCTCTGTTATATGTCTCACAACAGTCATTTGTCCCTTATTGATGTGTTAATCCCATCCACTTCCACTAAAGCTGTAACTGATCTCATAAATGGCTATGGGCCAAGTTCTTACTGTACAGCACGTCTGTGAGGAGGCCTCAAGGTAATATCAAGCTAGAGCTGTAGATTCCTGTCATCTCTAGGCAACAGTCTATTTTAGCTCAATATCAAAATAAAGTAATCAGAGCAGAGTTTTCATACTATTGCCTCGCTCATTTCAGAAACCGCTTCTCAATGGAATGCAAGTCATTAAACACTTTCCCTTCTGTGGTTTCTCTTGTGACTCATCAGTAATCTGACAGACACAACATCCGCATCAGGACCATCAAGTGCTGATCCACAAAATAAGAATGAAAGCGGTGATCCCAAGGATTAAAAGTAGTGTTGTCCTGAAAATCTGAACATGTGTACACACACACTTCACTTCAGGTTCTAATGAAGACATTCAATGTGTTTACCCCTTCAGCTGAAAAAAAAAACTGTTTGCAATAGCTGGGAGGCTCTGTGATGCATTAGCTATAACATGAACTGAGAGTCTTTGCTTCTGTGTCCTCTGCGTTTCCTCAAATATCAGTGAATGCCAGGACTTCGAGCAACAACCCCTGGAGGCACCTGGAACCTGCCTGCATTTGTAGCACATCCCAAGAAATGTGGACATTTAGTTCGGGGAATTCATCGTCAAAGTGTGTGTGTGTGAGAGAGATGGGGTGGGGCATTTAGAAATAGTCCCCAAAGAGGACTCTGGTTACTGGTACTGAGAAGTACAGCATTTACCACCAATTTACTACCAATGAAAATCCTACCCCAGGTCCACATCTTTGTGACACTATCCCATTTATTCATTTCTGGGATAGAAAATATCCCTGTGAATTTGGCTGCACTGACTGAGCACATAAAAACTCTGTCTGGCTTCAAAAAGAAACACTTGGTCTGCACTCACTGTGTAGGCAGCCAGCTGGCTGTGAGGAATGTAACTTGTGAATGTTAAGTGTGAACTGGTTGAAATGGATCATTTAAATCCTACAATGGCAAGTGAGATCCATACTTTCCAAAACCACCAGTGATTTGATGCATGACAGGAGAACAGTGAAACAACTGGGCGATTTGAAAAACGTTAATGATCAATGATGAGTATTCACACCGCTATGTCATTGGGGCCCTCACCTTCAATGTCTTTGTAAAACACGTTCTGAAAGCTAATAACATCTTTGTCATTGTACTTTCTGTACAAAATGTTCTGACACCGTACATTTACTTGACAAATGGCAAAAACCTTAATTGTTTATATTACATTGATAAACTATAACAGTATATTTATCTGCTTTATGTTTGCTGCTGTCACATGAATTAATTGAAGCCACACACACACACACGTTTTTGTTTCCAGGCTACAGTTCCTCTGTGGGGGACAGTAAGATGATAGAGGCAGTAGTCTGAAGCAGTCACTTGACAGAGTGGGAGGTCACAGCAGAAACCACTAGAAGCCATTCAAACCAGTTCGTACACAATTCCCTCCTGTCAGATAGTAACCATTGTCCTAACCATCAGAGTGAGAAAAATCTAACAGGATTAGGAGGTTTGACACCATTTTATTTTACTGTTTGCCTCCGACACTTGAAAGTGGACGTTATACGGTCCGCTTCATCCCCGAGCAGACAACAGGCCCGCTGCTGTTTCACTTTCAAGCCTGATGCACCACGCTGCCGTGTACAGGAGCTCAACAGAGAGCTAACTTAATGTTACACACATAATGGTCAGGGATAACCACTAATTCACTCTGTGTTAAGTTAACGCTGGTATTTGAAGCAGTCGTACTTACACAGCTTTGGTTAGCTAGCTAACTACTTGGCACAAAGCCACCGGAGTCTGTCACACATGGTTTGATAGCAGCAATAAGGCCAGTACAGTTAGCCGGTACTAGCTATATTATTATACATTACATAGTATTTTGGCTTATAATATTTTGTCTATAAGCAATACATGTATATCTTGTATGTGAACTGGTTATGTTAATTATTCAATGCAACTTTATGCGGTTGTAACTGCGTTTATGACGATTAGCGCCACATCCGCTCCCTCCTGTCTACGTCATGAGTCGCCATAAACGGCAGGCATCATATCGTGAAGTCAAACACCTCATTCTCCAAGAACGAGAAAAAAAAAAAAAAAACTTAAAACGTACTTGTCGCCGATTGCTTCACTGCCGACTCCATCCTTTTTCAGGTGTTCGTCCAGCTCCACGGCACCTTCAGGTTTCACGCAGTAGGAGCGGAACCGGGCGGCGGTGGGCGCGGCGCGGAGCGCCGGGCGGTTCGCAGCGGCATGGAAGAGATGGGGACACACAGCTCTGGCATCAACGGAGGCGGCGCCGGAGAAGCAGCGGCGGGTCGGCAACCACGTCGTCTGTCTAAAACAGGACAAGGGACGCTTGAGGGTGGCTTTAAACAACTCCTTAGGCACTGTCGAAAACCTAAACTGTAACATCTCAATCTTGTCGAGCGATTAGAGAGAAAACCGTGTTTCCAACTGGTTCGTCGTTAAGAGGCAGCTACAACCACGTTCAGAGTCTGTGAGACGATGAGTCACAGACACCGGCGTCCAAAAATAAAGGGAGGCAACAATTCACGCCCCCGCGGCTCCTATTGGTGGAAACGGGAGCGGGCTGGCGTTCAAAGACAGGTTACGACGCTATTGGATCGTCTCGGTGTCTATCAGCTCCTGTTATGAACGTCATAATGTGGCCTGCTAACAAAATGCTACTAAAGTAAAATAGAAAACAGAAAACTGTTAAAATAATCACATTTATCAGGAGAGTGTTTATCTGGCTCGCCCTTAACAACAATTTAATACAATAAATAAAAAAGATTTAGATAAAAAAATATCCAAATCTATAGTTGTAATTTGTCACTTGTTGCCCGTTATTTAGCCTGACAGGCAGGGGGCGGGAAACAGAAATCCCTGGCAGACCAAAATCAGGAGATCAACAACACGATTACCCCTGAAACAACTCCCCACGTGTTCCAGTGAGACCAGACGTCACATTCAAAAGTTGCCACGAATACACAGCGGCGTGATGTGGAAGTTAGTGAGCTGCACACTGTTCCTCCTTTTCTCCTCACAGCCTGGTTTATGGTCTGTTTGGGCCGCGGCTGATGAGCCGGACTCCGAGGTGAAGGTTGAAGTTTTGTTCAAGCCCGAGCAGTGTTCTCCAAAGAGCAAAAGAGGAGACCTGATCAATGTTCACTACGATGGGTTCCTCGCCAAAGATGGTTCCCAGTTCTACTGCAGGTCGGTGGATTGACAACACTTTATTAATGTATTATTATGTACCCTAAAGATGATTCCTGCACATTTAACACTTGATGCTTTATACCTGAGTCTTTTTGTGTGTTTTCAGTGGAAACAGTCCTTAACTTCAGCGTGATATACTTAAGTTTATTTATTTATGTATGGTGTCGGGAATCTGGGAATTGTACAGTAGTTAACTAAGCTTTTAGGTGTAATAGCACTCACCTGGATCCACAGCATGATCACAGAGATACAATCAATGATGTGATATAGGGGCTCAGATTCATTCAGAAGCACATGTGCCCTGCAAAATGTCATGCATGTGAAATGTGATTCACTGTTAGTATGTTGTGGCTTTTTGTATATTTTCTGTTCCAGTCGATCAGACAAAGCCGGGCACCCTCAGTGGTTTGTACTGGGCGTCGGACAAGTCATCAAAGGCCTTGATATTGGGATGATGGACATGTGTCCTGGAGAGAAACGAAAAGTAACTGTTCCACCTATGCTGGCATTTGGAGAAAAGGGCAAAGGTAAGTAAATGTAACAGACAGATATTTGTGTTTACAGTCCCCACAGGACATTAGCAAAGATCTGTCTTTTACCGGGTTGTCTTTTTAGATAAATTAAAGTTTTCATGAAGTCAAATATAATTTATACTGAGGCTAACCAGGCAACTTATTACCTTGCTTGACTCATTCATTCAGCTACACACATTTAAAAAGAGATTTAAAAAGAAATGGTCAGAATCAAACACTGTCTGACAGTGCTGGATCCTCCAGTGATCCAGAATATTCCTCCAGTCATAAAAGAAACCTGTGTAGATCACTACACTTCCTTTTTTACTAAGGGTGTAAGAAAATATTGACACACTTAATTGTTGCAATATGGTGTGATACTCTGTCAATTCTCAAAAACACTGTATTGATTTTTTTAAATGAATAATTTAAATTTTCAGTTTTCGTTTTGTGTTGTGATTAAACGTCAGACCACTAGATGGCAGTGTTGTGTATGATGTGAGTTTTTTTTACTCAGAATTTATAAATGTGGTGGTGTAATCTTTATACTAGGATCTTTTCCCTAAACTTAGAATTTACAAAAGCATAATATGCAGTATACCACTGCTGTATCATGATACTTATCATATCGCCAGATTCTTGCCAACACACAGGCTTAGCTTTCACACTGTTAAATCTAAATGTTCTCTGTGATGAATGACCAGTTTCATGTCTGTAAGATCTTCATGCCTCAGTGAAATGAATATGTAAGTGGTCACCCAGAATGAAGGACGTCAACGGTAATGTGCAGCAGCAGATATGCATATGCTGTGATTTAATGACTTAACACAGGAAATCCCAGTTGACTGATTAACTGTATTGTGCGGTACTGTTGTTTGAGGTGGAAGAGCTGCCTTCATGCTGTCTTGTTCTCTTTTCACAGCACGTTAGTTGAAAGGGCATCACACCCATTGCAGTGTTTGCTTCTCGTCCCCCTCCATGGCATGTGCTGTAAGCATGCACCGAGGTTTAAAGGTCTTCACTTCATTTCTCTTTCTTGCATGTATTGGAGCACAAATGAACAGCTAGTATTTTACCTTCAACTAATACTTCCTACAAACATCTTTACATGTCTGATGTGTTTATGAATTCTTGATTCTATGATCTGATGGTGCTGTTGTCTAGCCTGGGATTCTGCATTTCAGGTGGTTTTGCTAAGTGTGCATGTTTTTTTCTTGCCCATGCACACGTTTCTATACCATGTTTTCTCTTTTTCCTACTCAATACAAATTTACAACTCTAAGTGCATGTAGATCAAGTTCAAATATTCCCTCACTAATGGGCCTTTTGCCTTTTGTAGGATTTTCCTCTTGAAACTAAATATTTACCATTTTCAAGTTAGAGTATGTGGATAGCAGTTGAACCACCAATCAAATGAAATGTCTCCATCGAAATGCAACTCCCATTCTTTCTCAAATGTTGTCAAATTATTATTGAATTTCCCGGAGGAACCTTCCCGAGGGATTAATAAAGTTTCTATCTATCTATCTATCTATCTATCTA
>JAUYWH010000013.1:19281901-19316708 GCA_034779795.1 Ctenopoma multispine
GTTGGCCCCTTTGCCTTCACTCTGTGGTCCAGCTCACCCCAAAACACATTGAATGAGAAGGTGTGTCCAAACTTTTGACTGTGTGTGTGTGTGTGTGTGTATACACATACAGCAGTGCAGAAACATTCACTTGTATATATTATGAGTTTGTGAAACAAGCTAATATGAAAACTAAAAAAGGTCTAATGACCAGAGATAATCAAAATGCCAGTGGAAAGTGCCCAAAAGTCCATTCAGTGCACAGCAATGATAAAGCCTTTGGAGGGCACAGACATTTTAATGAGATTATGAGCAAGAAATATCAAGAGTACTATGAGCTATGGCCAAACAAAGCAGAACTAGCTGCCCTGACGATAGCAAAAAGTCACAATCTAAAAAGAGCAAGTGTCGTTTTCTCACAAAGACACTGTATACACCCTTCAGTAAACACTTTAACCTGACAACAATAATTTGTCTCATTTCTACATACAGGACTTTAATTTTAAACACAGAGGACATAACATTCACAGAAACTGTACAAAGACAAAAAAACGGCTCCGTTTTGATTGAGAAATAATTCACATACCAAGCGAACCATGCACATTAAGAGCAACACTCCATTCTTTACTCAGCATGAAATTTGACACCCATTACAAAACGAGAGTGTACCAATAAACAACGAGCCACAGGCTCCTACCATTAGAAAGTAAACATCTTTGAAAAATACATTTGGGACATCTTTGTGGCTGGAAACAGACTCAAACTATTTTCTGTCACCATGTAAATTAAGGACAAAGCAAGAAACAAAACAAACTCAACCATAAGCGTCACTGAGGCCTGGGCCAGCCCAGGTCTATGCAGACCAAAAAGAAATTAAATATTCACATAAGTTAGTAATGTATCCGGCATCCTGTCATCCACAAACCTAAACATTTCCTCTTTAACCTGATCAATCTAAACGACGACAATGACGTTTACACAAAACCTATGACTTAGTAAACACATCGGCGGGATAGACAACACAGGAGTTCACTTCTGTAGCTATGAGGCACAGCATTTACATTGAACCTAATACTTGTTGATGCCGAGAATTCTCACGCCGTGTAGCTGCGGCAGCTTTGGGATCAGGACGCTCAAAAGTGAAGCGGTGTTTATGATGAAGTGCGTTGTGTCATACTTTGTGTAGAAACTTGTCAGGAAGTATCTGCAGAGCAAAACAAGTGGGTTAACGCACAGACACAAAACATTCAAGAGTTTCTGTGAATGTCCCAGAACATTTTGGAAACATTTTGGAGTTGAGGAAGAAATCCTTGTCACCTAGTCAGCAGCTGCATTTGCATTGATCATAATATTACAAGTAACAAGTAATCAGAACAACAGCCCATGACACGATGTAGCTCCATCTTGATCTTCTTTTCAATTAACTGAATTTTCTTATTGACGAAAATAACCATGTTTTGATGTTATACTTCCAGCCGACTGAATGCATCATCGCAGGTGGAACCACTTTGCATGTGTCAAGAAGTCATATTCTGATTCAACATTCAGCATTTAAACATGCCTCTTATTAGCACAGTGTCCAATATAAACAGTTAAGTTGAAATCGTGAATCTAAATGATTTCATTAAAATTGAACAAACTCTCCATGTAACCGTAGTTAGTATGAGAGACTTACACTCTGATAAACATATGTTTCTTTCTTATATCAGTCTCTAAATTACCTATCCATCAGTGTAAAAACACAGAATCACAAGATAAGATACGTACAGAATGATTGGGGAGATGGTGAAGAACTTTCTAGATGAAGTGAATTGCACACCGTAGTCAAGCTGTTCCCAGTGTGTGAGAAGTCTGGCTTTTCCTTGGTCAGGGGTCTCAAAAGGTGTCCCCTTCACTGCATGCATAAAGACATACATTCCCTGAGGAGAAGAAAACGTGATCAGTACAACGTGTAAACAACGCCACCAAAGGTTACCGATTAAATGATGTCATCTTTCCAGATTCATTAATATAACACAATGAAAGTTATAACATTTGGTCACGACTTTATTTTGGAGCCTGATAAATTCTTGAATGTGAGGTTTTTTTTTTGTTAGTACAGCCCAAACTAGCTGTCTTGGGAATATTTCTAATTATACACCTCTATATCTAAACACTGGAATCTGTTCTTAATGAAAAATGTGAACAACAGAGGAAAAGAAATAAACTGCTGACCAACAGCCAAGGCACAATCAGCACAGAGCTGTTATATTGTGTGGGAAACAATAGGCTATAGTTGATCTTAGTCGTTGCTGTTAATAGCCTTCCGTATTGGCTGCGATACCCAATCCTTGTAAACTGCTTCAAGCTCACGCAATGATGTCACACACATTGACTTTGTTTCTTTATTTGAGGCCGCCCACGCAACAATGAAAGGTCAGTTTTGTATACAGACCTTACGTGGAGTGGAGAAATGGTCATATTATGTCACGCATCAGGCTGCAACAAGGACAGGCTCCTCAAAATAGAGCATATCTTAACAAGCAGAGGCAAGCCAGAAGGTAACAGACAGCAGGCTGTTCTGATAAACATGCTTTGAAGATAAGATAACTATGTTGCCGTGTTCGGACTTTTTTTTTTTATTATATAAAGAGTGATTTCCCAGTAATCTCAGTGGCCTAGTTTTCTGCTTTCAGAGCAACAGTGACATTACAAAGAATGCAACTTACAAAGTTGTGTATGACATTAGTGAGGGTCCACACTACTGGCACGCTGAAGAAGGGTATGCTCAAGAGCACAATGTGAAGTATTCCAACGCCGAGCGCATAGGTCAGCCAGATCCCTCGACTGTTCATCACCCGAGTGTTAGGGTTCACCTCACTGTGTGCCACACCCACATTCATTCTGGTCTGTGGACACACAAAAAAAACCAATACATTAAAACTATATACATTTATAGTAAGCGTCTTTTTTTCTAATTTACTACACACAGTTCCTTTTAAGACGTGACACAAATAATGTCAATCAGACTGTTTGTAACCTTTGTACATACAGCCTCTACTATTACATTTAGCTAATGATACTAGCACAACACTTTGCCCTCTCTGCATCTCTAACTGTGATAGCAACAACAACAACAAAAAAAAACACCTTGTGCAGTCTTGTTGACCTTTGCCCTCTGGCATATTGCCACTGCCAAGCTATGCATAAGAAAACCAAAGCTTAAGTTGCAATCACTCAAAGCAAAGATGATCTAAATTCCTTATCCAACAACAAGGCCTGACGCATGCTGAAAAAGGTTGTGTAAAATAGAGCTGATACTACATTTGGCGTACTTGCACAAACTTATTTCTGTCGATACAGCAGAGGTTCAAAGTTGAAACCTGGTGTAACAGATGCATATGGTCTGATAACGTGTGATAACAAGTCCATTAACTCGTAAAATGTAAGTATCTTTAAATACGTGAGTGACTTAGACAAATGGAAAGAATCCTAAGACATGATCTGACTCAAGTTTCACACAAATAATCGGCGCTCGGTGCTCAAAGCACTGACAGCTGTCACTGGCTTAGGCTATTTGCTGAATAATTGTCGTGGCAACAACAAGCTCAATGACATGAAATGAAATTACGTAAACAACTATACAGAAGCAATGTGATTACATGTCATATTTGCTGATACCATCGAGTCCATAATGGTTAGCACACTTTGCTAGGTAGATGTGCAAACATGAAACGCCCCCTAAACATGTTGTCGTTTCCAGTAAATAGCCCGAACAAATCCACCACTATTCCTAACAAACTTGGTCAGCGTCATTGCGTATGTAATAAACGTAAAGTAACGTTAACCTATGTAGCTAAGAGTGTTAAATAAAACCCAGTGTTGCAAACTTACAGGTAGCAGCGAGCAGTGGGTTTTTTAAATACAAAATAAAGTGCTATGGAGAGAAATCGTTTATCCCTTCTTGTTGTGCTCAGCTCCCAGACGCAGACAGCACGTAGACTGACCCGAGCGGAAGTAGAAGTCGTTTCAAGAGATAGAAGGACGTGTTATATGCCCCCGATTTGACTGCTCAGGCGAAATCTCACCAAACAAAATTACCAGTTATTTTAAGGTATACATGACGTGTGTTTACATCTACAGTTAGTTAGTTGGTCGTTTTTCATACTTTAAGATTACCAAAAGCTGAGTAACTAAAGAGCATGTTTTGCCTGTTAACCCAAACTTAGGGTGTTATTTTCTTTTCTTTATTTTTTTGAGCCCTCCCTCTTGTCTCTTCTAACCAATGAACGTGTAGTGGAGGGGGCGGGAATCAGGTCGTTTCCGCCGTGTGGCTCGTGTCAGTTGTTTATGAAAGGCTTGACAGAGGCTGTCGAAGCAGCTCGTGTAAGTCAGTATTAAACATTAACAAAAATTGTTGATCTTAGCATTTAGTTTAAATTGTTTCTAATGTCGTATGGTCGCACGAAATATAGGTTTTATTGTAAGTTAACTAGTATAAGCAGCTCATGTAAGTTGCAGAGCAGTTGTAACTAAGCTAACTACCAACTGCAGTGAACTAAGTCACTTACGGTACTAGTGAAAAGCATTTTAAGCTAGTTTATAAAGGTGTTCACCGTGACTTGTCGTTTCTCCGATAAATTAATTCTTGAATAAAATAAGATAACCTAAGTGTTAAAGCTAGTGGTAATACGGCATTAATGTCGACTGCCAATACGTTAACTTTAAATGTGATAGTAATGTTAAGTAGCGTTAGTTGCAGTTATAAATGTATCAGTAAGCAGTTGCTAGGTCATGTCAACTGGAAGCTCTGATTTGTATAATTCATACATTAATGGAGACGAACCTTTATTTTTGTCGGAGAATGTTTGTGAAACCATAAATCAAAACTTAAATCTCTGTTTTTGCAAATGGACTACAGAGTTGCTAACCTGACATAATGTTATGTAGATGTGATCTAACGTTAGATTTACAGTACAGGTGGGCAATCTATCGGCAAAAGGTGGATATTGTGTGTTAAGCCACAGATCTCACAAAACAATTGTTTTTCAAGCTTTGCTCTCACTCCACGCCACGCTGTTATTACTGAACAGCAAAAGGGTCAAACTAAAACAAGACTTTTCTTCAACAGATACCTGTAATCATGAAGCAGCTGCCACCAGCCACTGTGCGCCTCTTGTCCAGCTCACAGGTCATCACCTCTGTGACGAATGTTGTGAAAGAACTCATGGAAAATTCCCTGGATGCTGGGGCTTCAAGCATTGATGTTAAACTGGTAGTTTGTCTAAATTACAGATTTCAGATTGGAATACGAGTTTTAAATTTATTAATAGTATTTCTTATAGCAGAATTAGGTCAGTTGCCATTGCATGTGTTGTTTTGCACATAGTATGCATTGATTTTCCCATGCAGGAGAACTTTGGTTTGGATCGAATAGAAGTGCGTGACAACGGCCATGGAATCAAAGCTACAGATACTCCTGTGATGGCTGTGAGACATTTTACTTCAAAGATCTGTAGCCATGAGGACCTGGAGCGACTGGAAACATACGGCTTCAGGGGAGAAGCACTGGGCTCCATCTGCGCTGTGGCTGAGGTGAGACGTGTTTAACAACTGTAGTTATTATATACAATAGGTGTACTTGTTGTACACATCTACTGAATTAATAAAGGTAACATTTAATCTAACTCCTATTTACGTGTAATATTTTACATCTGCCATTACTCTTGCTTTTATCAGTACATTTTAGAAATCAGATTTTTATGATTTATTTCTGGTATTTTTATTACAGTTTAAAATCTGGGATGATGCCTTGTGCTGTTTGTTTTAGGTGGCCGTCACTACCAAGACAGAGGAGGAAGACATCAGCACCCAATACATGCTTAACTTCACAGGGGAGATTGTTTCTCATAAGCCATCTCACTTAGGACAAGGTTAGGCATCAGTAATTTAACCAATCTATCTGTACTAACCAATAAAATGTGTTTAGTAAAACTCTGAGATGGAGACATTTTAAATCCAGCGACAGCAGGATTATACAGCAGGATTATACTGTATATACGTGATCCTGTATTATTCTGCTGATGGAAAAATATATTTATGTGAATGCCAATTTTAATGGTCTATAGGTCACCGATCTTAAATCAGCTTTAAACTGGTCTCCAGCTATACTAGGCTAGATCATTCAGCCTTGTTGCAGGAAAAGTAAATTAGATTACACTTGTGTTTTTTAGGTACAACAGTGAGTGTTTCGAAGCTTTTTAGAAATCTTCCAGTAAGAAGGCAGTATTATTCCTCTACCAAGAAGTGCAAGGAAGAGCTGAAGAAAGTACAGGACCTGCTCATGGCATATGCCATTATAAAACCCGAGTTGAGGCTCATGCTTGTTCACAACAAGGTCAGTAACTTCTCATTTATCAAATTTATCCATGTCAGGAGGAAAATTGTTTCAACTTGCTCAAACAACCAAACTTGTCTGTTTAAGTTATATGCAACCCAAAATCTAGTGAATATCAAACACTAGAGTCCTACAAGTTTAACAGCAGTTGTGGTCCTTAAACTAATCCTGCAGTATACAGCCACTTCTCTGCCATCTGTATCATCAGTGTGTTCCAAGCAGCCATCATTTCATCAAAATGTGGTTAAATATGCTGCTGTGTTAAACTGTCAGAAGCTGTGTCGGAACATACTGAATGTAGACAGTTTATTGACAGCAGATCAGTGGATGATGTTTCAAGGAAAGGATGTTGGGGGGCTTCCTGTCTTCTATCCAAATGTATCATAATTGAAATCCGTTTTTTGCAGTTTTTTTGTATGGGATTAAACTACAAAGTCTTTCTGGAGCAGGCTTTTATTTTCACCTGTACAACAGATCTAAGCTGATGTAAACTAGTGGGAAACAAATCAAGGTTTTAGTAGTGATGAAGTCTGTCTTGAAAAGTGATAGAAATCCCTGTTCATACAGTGTAGGCTCCTACACACACACAGCAACCGCCAGGTGTCCTCATTAGTCTTCAAATGAATGTCCCAGCATCACTGTTCCAAAGCCTCTGCAGCCTCTGCCAATGTGCCATATGCAATATGAGTATTTATTGTGTAGGGCCATATTTGTTGGCAAATATGTTGCTTGTATGTATTTTGGTAAACTTCACTGATAATGATGTGTAACAGAACTGAGCACCTCTCCAAGATTAGTGCTTGGTAAGACCAGTAACCTCAAAATATCTGGCACTTCTACTTGATAAACTACTTAAATATTTAATTAATTCTCAAAATAGAAAATTAGACAATCAATTAATAGTTTGAGCACTTTATTAACAACTCTTATGGATTAGGTATGTTAACCTTTATGGTAATGTAATAGTATGTAAGGGTTAAATTGATATTTACTGATGTACTGTAATGACACTCAGATGTAACTTCGTGATCCTGTTTGTGTGTTTTGTGACATCTGTGAAAATATATCACACATGAATATTCATTCAAGAAGTAGTAGTCGGAGTACTTCAGGACAACAGCCACTGGTTTGTGAAATCTGTTTTACTAACTAATATTTGAGTTCAACACTGAATGATAGAGCTGTTCAAGGACGAGTATTGCAGAGGATACCAATAAAAATGCTGACTGTGCAATGTTTGACCCTGTATTCTTGAGAACAGGTGACCCTGAACATGCATATATTTATAATATACTGTCCATTTTAAACTAATGATGTTTCAGTTGTGGCCAAATCAAAGCACCTAAAAAATCTGGACCCATGCTTACATACCATTACCGCCTCACATTGACATCTGAATCATAGTCATGACTTTTCCTCCTATCATTCAAATGTGACTCCTGCAGTATTGACAGTTTAGTGTTTTATCTCAAGGTCCATCGGGAAAGGGAAACTTCTTGAGTTTAGGGAATCATTAATTATTGTCAATGTAACCATCAGCCATTAGTTATCATCAGGCTTAAGAACCGTTTCCACTGCAGGAACTTTTCCTCAGGACTGGGAACCTTTTGAAGAACTTAATTCCTAAAAAGGGACTGTACGCCTTGAAACATCAGCATCTCCCTAAGGCTATGACCCTTTTGTGGAAGTACAAATGACGATGTGCTTAAGGGACTTTTACCCCAGGGAAGAATCCTGGACTTTGGGATCCTGGGAAGGAAATGTTTTAGAAACTTGCCACAGGTGCACCTTTATATTGAGGGGCATGTTTTTGGTATGAATAATTAGGCAGGTAAAGTTAATTTGGTTTTATACAACGATCTTTATCATCTGTTCTCTTTGATTTGCTGAATGCATACATATTACACATCAAAACAGCACTGTGCTGTATTTGTTTTATTTTGATACAGCAGATTATAAGGGAATTATTCAGCAGGTGGATGTGTCCATACCATAAAACCTGTCCCACGACCGCACAGTCTAACTGTCAGGTGCCCCAAACACAATTATGGCTGACTGAGAACTCCGATTTGGCTTATTATGCCGCCTGAGTAAGCTGCTGAACACAGCAGCGGACTAAACCCCAGATTCTGTTTCAGGCTTCGGCCAGTGTGTGCGCACATAGTGCATATAGGTGGTGTGGGTCACAGAGCAACCACACGTCCAGCGTCTAAATTTTGTAGAAATCAGTTTAAAGGCTGTCAGGGGAGAGTAGGGAATCCATTTCACACATTCAGTTGCCCCTATCCTTTATCTCCAACTCTGCTTTTTGGCTTGTGTCATGTTTCACAGCTTCTCTAAGAAGTGTTTACAGGAGTGATCCGTTTACATGTGCCAGGTTGTGTATTTAATAGCTGAGACATGGCCTGCAACAGAGTGCATGCTTTTAGAAATCAACACCCAGGAGACGTATTTACTGGCTTTTCAAGTTTGCAATTAAATGTGTTGTTTCTTAGTTTTTTTTAGGTATCTTGTTTTTGACTTTATTGATGTTTGTGATATTAATGTTATTAATAATGTAATTGAATTAGAATTGAAGTTGAAATAACCTTTAGAGTCAAAGTACTGTAAAAACTAGGACTTCTCGCATTAAATTTTTTTAAATTTAAATTATAAATGTTTACTTTTATTTAGTTTTTCATGTTTTTACCTCTACATTTTGACGTAGACTGACACAGCTGAGCTTCGACTGTAAGAGCTCCAGATATAGTGGTGGCTTGGTGGCCCAGTTACTATCTTGACATGTGTTTATGTAGTGCGATGCACCTGATGCAGACTCATGGAAGTTGACATATTGTTCCAGGTGGTGGTTTGGCAGAAGGCCAAGGTGGCCGATCACAGAAGCGCTCTTCTTGCTACACTGGGGCCCAGTGCTGTTGCCAACCTTCTCCCTTCTCACCATCACCAAGAGCAACCAGAGGTTAGTTAAGGGGAAATTGCAGAGGTGAGACTCTTAACAGTGAAAATGATAATAATATGATAATGATTGTGGCATTTTGACCTTCATTAATTGAGCCACAATGGTGCCACAACGATACCATCCTCAAATAATGTCTTTAAACATAGGTGGAAACTAGCTAAGTACATTTACTCATGTACTGTACTTAACCACAGTATTGAGTTACTTGTACATTACTGGATAATTTTCTTTATATGTTATTTTTGCATTTGCTAGACTAGAATTCAGAAGGAAATGTTCTTTTCCTCCACTGCATTTAATTTACAGCTCTAGTTTTTTCAGATGAAGATTCCTAAAACAAAATATAATCAGCTTCTAAATGATGATGTCATTATGGATTAAGCAGCTGCAGGTACATAAAGTGGTTAAAATCAGCTCCACGTTTACCAGCTGCTGTTTTTGTTCCGCATCAAGTCTCTAGGTAACACAGATCTTTGTCCTAAATTTTTATTCATTACTATAAATTTTATTTTCCAGAGTTTTAACCTTTGAGAATTTGTGGAACAAATCTAGACTTGTGGATTCATGTTATCAACAGCATCAGCATCAATACTGTTTACTTTTTTTCATAGTGAAATACTTAATTGCTCAATTTTGAGTACATTCTTTACCTTGTTCTTGTACTGAGTAAATAATTTAAAGTTGTACTTCTACTTGTAGTGCAGTATTTTTTTAGGTAAATATTACTTTTGTGTATTACGTTAGTGTATGTTCCTCACCTTCGTCTTTAAGTTAAATTTTTACTCCAGCTTAAATAAAATTTGTGACGTGGTTAAAATAATGTAATTGTTTTTGGAAGGTTCTGAAAGTCACCGTCTTTGACGTTATGTGGCAAAGACAAGACAAGTGCCAAAAGCTAAAAAGTTAGTTAGCTTGAAATAAGTTGACGTGCACTGAAAATCAATTTCAGTGACCTGAAATTCTGTCAATGCTGCATTTAAGGATCATTTTTGCAGTGCGAATGAGTGCATGCATGTTATAGTCAACTGTGAGCTAATAACCTCATCAGGAACGTCTGGTCTCAAGCCAGCAAATGTGGTCAGTTGGTGACTGGCCAACTATTTCTTTGCCCTTTTCTCTCGAGTTCTTTCCTGATGAAGAGTGAGTGATTTTTGTTAGCTAAGCTTTTGCTGTGCTTATCGTAATTGAATTACAGTCGAGCGGTAACTTTCTACTTGGTCACGGTAGGTGTCGTAGCTCGTACCTGCTGCCAGGCTCCCAAATAATTTAGTCTGACAGATATGGAGCAGCCCTTTTCACCCTGTTTCTCTCTCATTTTCCTCTTGTTGTTATTATTTTGCTGCTGCACTTTGGTGCCCAGTTATGAGAGCAACCTTTAACCTTTTCCTCTTACTCCCTGTAGCAATGAGAAAGAACTTTTCTCCTTCTTGTCCCCAAGACCAAAGCTTAGTGATCATTGAACCAGGTTGACAGTTTTCTCTGAGGCCTCACTTGGGGAGAGCTGTAAGAGCTGTTCCTCTGCAGAACAAAATGTGACACTCGTTTTGGCAGCACGACTACACATAGCTGCGGCCCTTTGGGGCCAGAGGTGCCATTTGTGCTCCCATAAAGTGACCCTAATGAGCAGAAATAGAGAGAAGCATATGTGCCTTGACCTAAAACAGCAGTTCATATATTAACGTCATTGGCGTGCATTGCTGCTAATAATGAGCCTGAGGCCATATGGGAAAAAAAGCTGTAGAACACTAACAGCTGTCCATAATTTCTTACTAGCTTACGTTCATAATGAAGTTTAAAGTACAGTTGTTCAGTTTTATGCTGAGTCATCAATTCTACCACATGAGAACTCCCCCTGGCTTAATTGTAGGTGAAAGGTCACCGTGTATGATGCACTTTTTTTTTTGTCTAAGACCAGCTTGTTGTGCATGTTCATAGTGAAGCCTGCACGAAGAAACCAACAGTTCAGACTTGTCTTAATGTTAGTTTTAGTTTTTACAGTAAAAAAGCATAATTTTATTCACTAAAACTCTGCACAGCAGTGAAATGAGTGGAACTAATTTATTCGGAAATGCAGCAATGGTACCCGTAATAGTAATGTATGTATGGTTGGCTGGGATGAGTCCTGAATGTCTGTTTGCTTGTGCACAACCAAGGTAAATGGTAAATTTCCTGCTGTTTAGCTGTGCTCAGTGGACTGAATCAGTGTGCCGTTCTAATTGAAAATATGATTGTAGGGTTTATGTAATGTCCAAGTTTCGAAACTAGTAGTTTCTCTGTTTGTTACCCCTCGGATCCAGCCAGCTGCTCAGTGTGTCAGTTTGAAACTGTCCAGGCAAATTAAGACGTGTATTGCCATTATTTGTTATATAATGTCATCGGGGTTTTTTTACTGTTAGTCGTGGGACACAGCATTTGACTCATTTCTGAACATTTGTGGTAGCCGCTTTGTGCTCATCTTGGGTTGGATTTTTGACAGTGTTATTTTTTTTTTATACAGCTTTTCTTAGATGGCTTTTTTCCAAAGCCTGGTGCAGATTACTCCTCTACAAGCTCATCTAGCCCTGACAAAACATTTATATTCATCAACAACCGGCCTGTCCACCATAAAGACATAATGAAGGTAGGATAATTTACAAAATTCAACAGATTTATTACAGTCAGAATCTTTATTAAATCCTTTCCTTTATCTATGAACAACTGTTATCCTGGTACGATTGGGTGATTGATCGCCAGCTGTTGCGTCAACACTACACTGCTCAGTATCCGGATGATCCAGGCCGAAATCGTTATCCCACCATCATGCTAAAAATCACAGTGCCGCCCTCCTCAGTTGATGTCAACCTGACACCAGACAAGACACAGGTTCTTCTTCATAACAAGGTATCTATAAAATATTCACATTGAATTTATAGCACTTGGCCTGATGTAAAGGTGGGTGGGGAGATAAATCAAAGCCTTATCCTTGTGTGTGATTGGAGGTTAAACTGTTTCTACTGTCTGTCTCCCATCCCACACTCAGGAGGCCGTGCTCACTGCTGTAGATGCATTGCTTGTTTCTCTCTACAGCCGTCAGCCAAGTAGTGAGCCCTCAGTTGAGAAGGAGCTAAGTCATAGGACATCTCCCTCACCATCTGCTCCTTTGCAGACTGATTCTTCAAGACTTGATAATGAGCAAAGTGAAGAGATGGATGACAGTCTCTCCATCCACAACGGTATCTTCCCTAAAGATACACCTAAGCACAGTGATACATCAGTAGAACTAAGCTCTGATACATCACTGAAATGCCAGATCTCGAACAGCAGCTCTTCGTCCTCTGTAGCAGAGGACTGGATTGTCAACCACATCCCAGAGCCTAACTTTTGTCTTCATGATTATGAAGTGAGTCCAAACTGCACTCAGACAATCGAAACTAGTTCAGTTGCCAAATCTCCAGAGAGACTTGAGGACAATGCAGTTTCAGCTGCAGACAAAAACAAAGGCCAGTCATTAGTTGAAGAATGGAGTCGGGGGACCGCTGTGACTGACCTTTTATCAGGAGAACCTCTTCAGCCCGTCAGAATCCATCAACCCTCAAAACACTGTCATGCCGATTCAGGTGAGGTCAAGATTCAAAGCAGCTCAAACAAAAAGATGCACAATGCCATAACAGAGAAGCGAGCTGCTCTGACAGCCTACGACCTGATCAGCAACCGTGCCATGAGGGCACCGCTGTCTCCTGCCGCCCTCTTCGAGAAGGAGGCCAGAGCTGAGGTTCTTAGGGAGAAACCCACAGCAAGCCTGCAGGATATTAGTGTTGCCGTTCACGAGAGGTGGAAAAATCTGAGGGAGGAAGATCGTAAGAAGTGAGTTTCCAGACTTTTACCTTTCCAAGCAGTTGTTTCCATTTCTTGTTATTTGCAAGGCAGAGAGAGGGGGGAAAGTCTGACCAGTCATTTGCATGTGAAAAGCCTCGTCTGGAAATGTTGCTGATATGAGCTGTGTTTCCAATTACCAGACGTGTGTGCCTAATAAGCGGTTAGACAACATTTTTCCACAGTACAACAGATATCTTTAATAATTAAATCTCATTCATAAATGTATCCCATATGTAGAATGGTGCCTAGGAAATAAGAATTGTCCTGAGACAGGATGTTCTAAATTAATAGAAACTGACTGATATGAACTGATACTTATTGATTTATAATTAGTGACCCAGACTTACATTTAATATCTGAATGTTCTGTTTTCAGATTCACACAAGTGTCTTTGTTGAAATCTCACCTGCCTTTTTTTCATAAGTGGTGTGACAGGTGACACATAGTTGGTTAGTCCAAAATAGACTTGGCCCAGGACAGAGAATGGAGGTCTGAGTCTGTGTGTTGTCCATTTGCTCTGTTCAGAGTCAGACAATATATATTAATGAAAGTCTTTCACCAACAACAAATGAAAATATGATGATTAGCTTGATGATTGAATGTGTGCTTTTGGTGGAATAGTGTCAATTTAGACATTTATAAAATATCTTTTATATACTTTTATAAAAGTAAAGTAAAGAAAAATGGTGCTGTCAGAAAGCACAGCTTGATGCACAGGCCATGTGCAACTTTTTCAGTTGATGGATTTTATCAAAGCCAACTATGAAATAAGAAAACAGATCAGTCTCGTCATTCAGTCATTAACAACCTCTAAAATGGTCCAGATGCACATGGACATGTCAGTAAAACAAAACACACAATTGTGCTACTTACTGATTAGTTCAGCACCTCTGCTAGCATCATGGAATAACGCCATTATACTGTACTCTAAATGCTTCAACCCAATAACGGTAGATTGCTGCATACCAATTTAAAGTAATGACAAGGTTGGAAAGTGTTTATCTGGAGCACTCTGTGCCTTATATAAGGTATGGAAGAGTGTATGGAAAAAGCCATCTGTTCAGAGTCCTGGTTGCTCTGCTGCTGTCTTAAACATGAAATACAGTAAGTGGCAAGTACTTGGCTCCTTACACGTCCACTGTTAAATGGCAGACCACTTACAGGAGTTATACTTACACAAGTTTACCAAACAGGTTATTTGAATAATGGAGCCTGCAGTGTAATCGCTAATGTGTAACATGAACATCTATGAAAGCATGAGTTGGCTGTTTTGCAGTGGAAAGCCTCCTATTTATATCAAATTCTTGACACGTTCTCTGCATGTACAGTGGGAACAAGGCGTTGCATTACATTAGAGAAGGGTGTTAATGGTCACAGTTCTGCATGATTGTTTTCCAGTGGAAGTGACCCATACAAAAGGCAGCTTGTGCAGCACATTAAGATTATGAAGAAAGGCTGTGGGGTGGAGTAGCCAAACGCAACAGAAAAAAATAATGGCTCAATTATCATTGATAAAAAGATGCTGTTTTAGATGTAGAAAAGATTGGGACTTTATTTTTACTTAATTTTCTACTGAGTTCTGTTTGTTCCTCTTCCTTTTGTTCATTTCACTCACTGCCAACTCAGATTTACTTTACTTTACTTTACTTTTACTTTACTTTGCTTGGCAGACGCTTTTATTCAAAGCGACTTACATGGAGCTAGTGATGAGTGTCTGGCTCAGAGACACACCTGGTAGGGGATGGGCTAGTCAGGCTGGGATTTGAACCTGCGACCTTCTGCCGTCTGACGCTTAACCCATTGAGCTACCGCTGATTTCGTATATTATTACCCCTGTCTCTAAAAGAGAATGAATATAAATATTAGGGCTGGGAACGTTAATGCGTTACTATCACGTTAACACGTTAATTAACGCAGAAATTTTTTTATCGCGCAGTAATGCAGTTTTATTATTATGATGAAGATGATGATGATAAAAGTCTGTTGCTCACTGGTTCTGAATAAATATACAGACATTTAAATTTTAAATCTCTTCCACACAGCGGAGTTGATAGACAGTTATTTGTAACCACTGCAATGTGGAATTTCCTATCACCGGAGAAGTTGGTTATTGACGTATCACTTAAATACAAGACACACCGTCGATGCAGGAAATCACCCAACACCGACACAAACACGTGAAGGAATGACGTTCATGTGTTTCTTTTAATGATAACTTGACAACTGTGTTTAAAAAATGCTTTTCTAAGCAGTTCTGCCCCCAGCCACCCCCACCCCCTGATGTGGGCCCGGGACAACTGACCCATTTGAAATAAATAACATGAGGCTGTTTAGTTAGTTTAATAAAAGAACATTGTACAGACCTAACAGTGTGAGTAATTGTGATTAATCACAGAAAAATCATGTGATTAATCGCGGTTTAAAAAAACTATCACTGCCCAGCATGATAGATTTTTAAACAGTTTTTCCTAAATTAAATAATTATCCAGAAACATTGGATCCTTCATTTCCACTATTGCAGCTCAGTAGCATGAGATTCACCTGCTTCCTAAACACTCCCTACTTTTACACCCTTTGATACTTGCTCTTTGTTAAAATGTAAGATATCAGGCCATCCCCTGATGGCATCATTACGGCCATTTTCCCCCTGAATGCAGTAGAGCTACGGAAGATATCATATAGTGGTTTTCCCTGATTTAGTAGTACTCCTCATCACTGTAAAATTGTTGTAGTGCCCCTTAAGTATTAATTAAAAAGTATTAATTGAATACACAATATTTCAACCTAATTAGTCCAGTTTTCACTTTGACGTTTGGGCATTTTTTGTCCTACTAAATCAGAGCATGCTGTGTGCCAATTGTGAAGTGATTTAATAACAAAGAGTTCACTGCTGTTGTAACTCTTAGAGAATTGTTTGAACTCTGCAGGTATGAGGACAAGGCAAAAAAACACCTTGAACACCATGACCAAAGAACAAAGTTGGTCTCTGCTGAAGGCCCCAGAGAGCCAAATGTGAGCACCCCAAAAAGTCTTGTGCAGGGTCAGAAACGCAAGGCTCCACTATCCAACCAGCAGCTGCTGGATGAACTCTTCTCTACTAAGCCCCAAAAGAAGACAAGGAACTCTGCACCCAAGCCCTCACAGCCCCTCCCCTGCAGCGTGACTGCCCTTCGGCTGCAGCTTCAGCGCCTCTCATCCCAAAGCAGCGCAGCACCAAGGGGCCTCCATCTCGTAAACCGACTGGCCTCTCAGAGCGCCTGGGTCGTTTTATGTGGTCAGAGGCTCATGTTGTTAAACCCATTTCGAGTGGAGGAAGCCTTGCTGTTTAAGAGACTTCTAGAGAATAATATACTTCCAGCCGTGAGTCTGCAGAACCCTATACAGTTAACAGATGGGTAACGTATCACTCACCTCTCACCAGCAAAATGCCAGCCCTGCCAGTTGTTTTCTTTGTAGAAATCTGCACACTCTTTCTGTTTCATTAGATACATATCTGAGATTATTATTAATACAAGCAATCCTAAACTGTGGCTTCTATCCAGTCTGATCTAATGTATAAGATGCAGTGTTGTATGTTTAACATCTTGTGTGTCATTTCTAGAAGTCTAGGGGGAGCTGAATATACTGATGCTTTATGCAACATGGAGAAACAAAAACCTGAGCCCAACGGACAGGCCTTCTTCTCTGATTCCAGGCTCGTAGCTAACGGGTTTAAAATCAAACTCACTCCAGGTACATTGTAAATAAAACTCTGAGAAATAATGTTGCTGCAGAAAGCAGACTTGCACATGAACAGTGTGTGTGCAGTTTTCTTTGACAGTGATCCTCCAGGTATGTGAGATATCTGCTTTTCTGATCCTGACACTAAAATTCTAACAGTCCCTAAACAAATGCACCATGGTACAAATCCGAAGCCTACAACACATCCAATCAATCAGCAAACAAGGCTTTGAGTCATGCTGTTTAAAGGTCTGATGGATTGTTCAGTTTTATTTAACAAATCCTGGAGCTGTTTGCCATCATTAATGCCATAGTTCACAACTTAGAAATGTCAAACGTACAGTCCCCAGCAACTGGATTACAAGCAATTATTTCTGACAGAGTTTCTGTTTATCTGATTAGTTTTGGATAAGACAAAAAATTTTCCCACTGCTTCAGCAAATTTGTCCATTGTGCAGAAATGATGAAAGAGAGAAAGAGTATTTTATAAATCAACAACAATTAACCTACAAATGCATGAATATATTAACTACTGATCTGGTAACTGTGAACAACAAGTTACCATAGTGTAAAGTATTATTTGCATTTAATTGTTATCACTCTGATAATTCCAGTATAATCAGTGGTTTAGCCACATTTATACTGTAACACATGAGCTCAAACACAATGCTAATACAAAAATGAAACAGAGTAATGCATTCACTTAAAGTTATGTGAGTTATAAAATAGTATTGTCTTTTCATCATTGTCGTGACATTACTTCTGTGTTTGCTTGTAAAGGCCACACAGTGCCCTGTGAACGTTGCTTGTTTTTGTTGCTGGTTTGGTTCACCTCAATTGACACTGGCTCTCTGCTCAGCAGCATGGTCTCACAGTAGGTTTGTACCCCAGTGTGCAGGTGATGAGAATGGTTGCCCTTTAAGAAATTCTAGGAATTTTCATTTGGCACTGCCAGCCTCGGTGGGTGTGCATGGGTCTGAGGGTAACAGTGTATATAAAATGGTTTCATTGCACAGTTTTCAGCTGATTAGAATAAGCTTTTGTTAGGATTGTTAGAAAAAATTGTATTTCCTCAATCTTATGCATAATGTATCCAGATACTGTCTTTTTAAACTTGAAAAAATAATAACAACAAATCTATGCACTGTGTTAAATATGTAACAAATATTAATTTAAAATCCGTTGTTGCTTTGTACATACATTCTTAATAGCAAATGTACCAAGCAATGCAGTATTACACTGGCAACACAACCATAAATATTGTACGTGTTTCTGCAGCTCCATTCTTTTTTTTTTACCTTTCTAAAGTCATTTTGCATCCAAACCTCATGCATTAGAAATATAAATTGTACATGATTTGCAGTATTTCCTCATGAAATGAGAAGTCATCATTCTTCCAATCGACAAGACAACTTCCTTCCAGTCTGCTGGGACTTCTATTAGTCATTTAACACTCCATTTGGCTCCTTGCTTGTTTGACTTGGGCAGCAGTCTTGCCGTAAACCACAATATTTATTTATTATTCTTTCCTGGAGATAGTAGTAGCGTCTGGAGTGTATTAATCCTTGTTTTTCTGCTTGTTTTGGCCAGGCCTCACGCCAACCGAGAGACATCTGGAAGTGACAGCCATGGCAGACTGCGTGCCTTTCCTCGGTTTGGAGGACCTCAGGGAGATCCTGACTGCAGTTTTTCACAGGAAGGCAAGGAGCGTGCAAGAGTGCCGACCGCTTAAAGTCACAAACTACCTACAAGTGAGAGATGCTAAGAACTGAGAACAAGAAAGGCCCTGCTGCAGTATTTAGTTTTGGTTTGTTTGTTTTATATTACCTCCTTTTCTCTCACAGGGCGAAGCAGTACGACTTGCTCGTCAGCTTCCTACTAATTTATCCAGGGAAGATGTGGAGGAAACATTGCTACGGATGAAACTGCAGCTTAGTGAGAACAGCCAGACCTGCATCCACGGACGACCATTTCTCCAACACCTATCTGACATCCCCACTACAGACCAGGAAGCCAAGACTCTGTTGAGGCCTTTAGAGCTTTAAAAAAAGCTGACGCCTTAATGAAATCTGTGCAGTATATATGAAACAGTTAAGCTTACAGTGTAAGCTACATGATTTGGATCCAATTTTATTACAACCAAAACAAAAAAATAAAGGTATTTTGATCAATATAATGAATTTGTGAATTTTAAAAGGTACTATCTCATCAAAGTACAGCTTCACAATTTTTCAAGTCTGTTTAAAAACAGTGTCTGTTATAATTGTTTCTTTTAATACTGGCCTTTAAAATATACCAGCAAAAAAATCTTCCTGTATAAGTGAGGGGGCCACAGTTCTCCATCTGTGCAAAATGTATTTAAAAAAGTTTATTTGAAATCTTTCTTTTAGTTACTTTGTCTGCATTACAACTCAGTCCAATGAAACAAAGTGGGAATTGTAAACTAAAAAGGCTTCAACATTGGAAGATATCCTGGGTGTGAAGTGAATTCTCTTTCAGTGGTTATAAGGCTACCTGACAGACAATGATCTGGTCACACTTCATGTTGCATCTAAAGCCAACTTCATTTATGCATCTGGTTCCATGCAACAGAAACAATGAATATCTATGGTTTAAACCCTAGTTTTGTTAGCTTATTACTGTGCAGACAATCTTGTTCATATGCAGGTGATAAATTTGCTTTTTAAATGAGGTATTATTTTATTAGTTTGTTTTGTAGATGGATTTCTTACAGTTTGCATTTTTTTGGATTAACAAGCCCTCAAACAGCAGATTGATATCTGACTCCTTAGCTTGATTTCTTTCCAACAGCTACAGTGTCTTACCCCTAAGCTGTATTGTGGCACCTCTGAAATGGCTATTTGCAAACCTCAAGCCAGAGAAATGCTCCGTGCTAGCTACTACCCATAAGTCTTTTCCCTCAATTAGTGCCAGCTGCTCAGCCTTTAGTATTGACAGATAGTTGTATATTATCCCCAGCTGCATTAAGTGCTTCAGAGATTTGCACTGTAATTTCAACCACAAAGTCGAACAAATCCTTGACACTGTGTACATCTTGTAGTAGTGCCACTTCCTAAAGACATTAGTCTGTTAGTGCATCATTCTGGTGTTAAATGTTGCTTGAGCTTTCCTGTGAGGGAACAAACTAAAATAGGCTGTGCTTAACAATCTAAAAACAAGGGGACTGGCAGGTGTTAAAGTTGTATAGTATAGTTTCTTTTAATCATTCATATAATTTCTTTATCACCAAGTCTGCTGGTATTAATAATGGGTGTGTGGTATTTCAAAAATGATTCAGTTTCGTCAATACAGAAGTATTGACGGTGACAGCTCTGCTCATTTTCACTCATCACCTTCTCATATGGACGCTGAATTCCATCAGAGGGAAAAATGTAATCTGATCACTCATCTTATCATAATATTATAGTTAGGACCATGAAAGGTCAAACCACAGCACACGTCTTGTTTTACGTGGCCTCTGCTGAGAGAACCCACAGATGGCTTCAGCATTGCTGCATGGCCAGCACTCTGCAAAACGCCTCTGGGAATGGGGTATAAATGCCGGTGAGGACCTGTGCCCCTCCAATCATCCTCCTCCTCTTGGCTTTTTGCCTCTCACTCCTGCGTGGACTGTTGTTTTAAACTTGGATATATGCTCCTCAGGTGCTTCTGTCCATAAATGCGTGCAGCAGCAGCAGAATCTACTCTGTACATGCTGCCTTTCAGGACCCAAGGGGCATATCAGAGTAATTGGGTAGGATTAACTGATGATCATCTTTTGAACATGTGACCACACTGTTTGAAAGGTCAGCAACAGTTCATTTTGCCAGCTGCCTTTTTAAACCACCTGTTGCACTCCTTTTTGACATTTTCTGCAACTAAACTGCGGTATTTGCTAATGATTAACCCGCAATGAAGAATGAAATAAGCCAACAGTTTGGGAGTGCATGCAAAATGTTAAATATCAAGACCTCAATACAAGAACACTTATTTCACATACAGCGTCATCTAGATAGTTATATGTTCTCCTATTACTGCACTAATGTGCAGAGCTACTGCGTCTCAGATCATTTTCAGCAGCCAGAGCAACTGTACACCACTCTCACAACCTAGAAGCAACGGTGCACTTTAACAGAGTCATCAAATTCAAAATAAAACAACATGAACTATAATTAACCCCTTTCCCTCTCTATTTTTTGGAACTGTTACAAGAAGTAGTCATATAAAGTACCTGGCCAGTGCTGGCTACAAGCATCGTCTGCTTCTGTTTAGCAGCACTACACTAGATGAGGAGAAAGACATCATGTTTAAGTTCCTGTTGGAATGCATGAATACATAATGTCACACTAATACATTTTGTCATCAAGTGACTATCAGCATTTTAAAAACACCCAATCTTCAGCTTAGGCAGTCAGTATGCTTTAACGCAAGTTGTTGCACTGTCACGCACAAATCTGAAAATCCCCTTTCCTACACATTTTCCTGCGTCATCATTTAATTCAATTTTCAATGGCAATCCATCAATAATTGTCTTCAGTGTAAACCACAAATGTTAACCCGCCGGTGGTGCTGGACACAAAGCTTGGGAGAACTAAAGTGCTGATACTGGTTTGATACTTGGCTCCAGAGTCTTCAACTCAGCAGCATTTTCCTATCTGAACACCCTCATCCAGGGTCTACAGGTCTCCCTCGCCCACTGCTGGAAAACAGTGCCTAGTCAAGATCCTAATCTATAGCTTGAAGTAGTTCTTGCTATAGTCTTTGAAAAACACATACAAGCAGATGTGGTAATGAAGGGGTCATAAAATATAAAACTCAAGGGCTGTAGGATATATGCCTCCCTCTAAAAACCTCAAATGTAACTTAAGAAAAAGAAAGTAGATTTGTTTTTTGCCTTTTGCCTACAGATAAATATACATTTAAATAACATTGCGCAGAATTTATTTACTTCTTAAAACCAAATAACATCAAGTTGTGAGGAGTTGCTGTTCCGGTGTTCTGCCGAGTTATCCTACCTTGTCAAGATGTCCCACCATTGTATTTCTTAAACTGCAGGTAGATGTCTCAGTAGTCTCACTTATGTTATGAAATTGTCTTACCTTTACATATTCTAAATACAAGGGAAGCGCATTCTTAATACATTATAATAGATCATGTGACTTCTTAACCCTAACCCTAACGACGGCATGTGCAGTACACAAAGGAAGGACGTTGATGGGGAGGATAAATCAGTAGAGCATCGGGCCGCCAGATGAATGTAAGTTTCGTACATGCTCTCTTTTTTACCTCTGTTGTTGACCCTACCAGCTATTCTCCAACTTAATATAATACATACTAAATTTGATCTCCTGTTTTAAGGAAAGTCACGCTCTCTTAAAGTATGTTTCATCCTTTCGGTGTTTTACTCACTGACATGCTAGTTCCAACATTAGCTAGCAGGAAACGGTGTCTTTTTTATTTACTTTGTGTTTACTGAAATTACTGTTTAAATGTGACAAAAACAACCAAAATAAGATGAGCAAAAACAGTCATTGGTTAAATGTTCTGTCTGCACATCAACATTATACCAAGTTGCTATATAGCAGTTAGCATTAAAAGATATGCGCAATCATACCATGGGAAAAAGTAGTGTGTAACTGTGACAAAAGTAACTGTGACAATTCCATAACTGTAGTTATGTAGTGAATTCACATACTTCAACTAGATTAAATATGTAATTTGGTTGAAATCTAATCTTTTTTTAAATGACCTTCCAGGTTAGGTTGGAAACAGCACATGTACAGTAATAACTGACCCAACGCTGCATACTGAAAATTGACTTAAAGCTACATGCATCTTCAGTTAGCGTTAACATTCGATTCAGATGAACCCACTCTGCTCCGCCCAGGCCTCCTTCACTCTGCTCCACTCTGCTGCACCTCCACACACTCTGCTACCCTTCAACATGCTCTGCTAACTGCTTCAGGAAATTACTATTAATGTCAATGTTCCCAAATTTAGCCACCAATCAAGCAGAACTAATGTAAATTCAATGATTGGTTGTTGAGAAAGCTACGGTACAGAAATACTGATGCAGGACTAATAAGTAATTTACTGCACAATTAGCCTGTACTCTACAAGCAGGTTCAGTAAGCCATCACGCTGATGCAATAAAACTGATAATAAAATATAATTTCTAAAACAACATAAGCACGATCAATCCCGCAGAGTATGTTTGGCACTGTTTTTTTTCTAAGACTGTTTTTAAGGCAATTTGTTTTACTACAAAGGCTGCACACTACTATATAACTAAATAGCATCAGAGATTCATTTGGAAGATATAACTAATTATTAGCAGTTTTGTTTGTTTTCTAAATTAAAAGTAAATTATGGTGAATGAGATTTGCTTAAAAATATCTGACTCCCCCTGGAAAAAAAGATTACTTGATTAATGTCTGTGAGTTTATCAGTGCACGTGACGTAATGTTAGATGTGGAAATTTGAATTACTGTTGAAGTATGTAAAAGTATGTCATTTTAATCTGAAATAAAAAAGCCATCAAATCTGTTACCAAACCACAGCACCCACCGTCATCGCCATAATTCACAGGACCTAATCTAACGTCTTAAAACTATTAAACGTTCCATATGTTCCATATGGAAATGACTATGAAATCTGTGCTGCATCTAAGTTTTAGTTTTTTAGCTGGTAATTGGTGGCGATGTCTTGCTGTGACTGTGTTCTGTGCCAACCAAGAGCCTTTTAGTTTTTATGGGCTTCAGGCACACATGATTGTTGATGGGTGTTAAAAAGCCATAGGTTCTCAACTGCTGGAGAATTTACAGCTACACCACGTTCAATTTCATGGGTCAAGGGCATCCATAATGGGGCCATCAAGTCTACTGTTTTTATTTTTTAATCACTTGTTAGCAATTCCCATGGCAAATGCTGACATTAAGACATGATGCTGGGAGGGATACATTTTTTAAGAAAAGAGGAACGCAGGACGAAAAGCAGGGTGAGAGAACACCACATATAATTAGAAATGAGAGAGTAACAGTAAATGGCTCAAAAATATCTGCTTTCAAGGAATATTTGCTTTAGCTACAGAGCCTGTAATGTGATGCTTAAAGTATCAGGAGAATCAAACCTAGAAAAAAACATAGTCAGTCTTTTAAAGTAATATAGTGAAACATTTTAAAAACCTGGTTTTCCTTCTATATCACTAAATGCCAACCTTGTGTTCAGCCAGTCTGGATTTATCTAGGACCCTGCTTACACATGAATGCCACTCAACCAAGCTTCTTGTAAAATTAATTGTGTGCAGTAATCTGTAAAAATGTACCATAAATGTTATTTCTGAGATTTCAAAACCTGTCCAGCTTTCTTGACACATACCTGACACTACTCTACATCCGTCTGTGTTAAGAGCATAGGCATATCATCAGGAGACAGGAGGTTTCCATAATCTGCCCTCCCTTAGTCTCTTTAGAGGAACATCTATTCTTCATCAATGTCAAGTCTTCGTCTCCAGAGAGGCAATGCTTCGCTACCTCGGACCGCGGATGGCTTAGGGCCACATATTTTTGCTTGTCACCTAACCGCCCCCCCCTTACAAACAAACACTGACACTGAAGAATTCTGTAAACATATCTGGAGTGAACACCTCTCTCCAAACTTCCAGTAGCTTTTCAAAGTCATTAATCATATAATAGCTTCCCAAAGGCGACTGTCAGTTTTAGGGTAGGAACAGTGATTCCTCATCCCTAAGTGAAAAAGCAAGCAGAGTGCAGACGGAAAGGATAAATCACTGGCGAAGTGAAGACAGGTAATGTTCAGCAGCTGGCCATCTGGCCCTTATCTTGTCCCAGACTGGCTGATTTTATTACTTTTCATTGCTTTCTGTAAACCCAGGAGAGATCTTCACAAACAACCTGTCAATCTGGTCTGAGGTGATCATGCTCTGCTGGTTGTGGTGATTTTAATGTGGGTCTTAAAAATCATACCCTGATATGATGGCTTTCCAGGAGCACGGTGTTTAAGTCAGTGGTCAGATGATCAGATGGACTTTGGACCCTGTTACCCTGACAAACATGCTGCTCATGGACAAGACAATTTCAGTTATACAAAGACAGATATTGCTTGATCTCACATTAATTCAATTGTGAAGTTTTCCCATCAAACCTGTTCAGAAATCTGTTTCAGTTAAAACAGTTATTGTATAAATCAGTTGAATTAAGTGTAAGACGATCACCACCACTGGAGCATAAATGTATCACTTGAGAAGTGAGAGGAAAAAAACAGGACCAAACTGATATTCTGGTGCCCCGTGAGGTTGTTTTGTCCTAGTTAATTATTAAGGAGTAACATATTAATTAGTTGCGATTTTTCGCAAATATAGCTTGGTGGCACGTTGGAAGATGACATTCTCATTTGTAATCTCACTTAAAGCTCTGATTGGGATGCTTGTTTTTCCAACCAGGGAAAACCCCAGACCTTTTTGCAATCGTTGAGCAAATCTCAGGTGTGTGCAGTGATTCAGACGTCTGGAATTAAGCTATAGTAGAAATCATCCATGTTTTTTCCACCAGTGGAGGCTATAGTTTTGAGTGCCTGTCTCGGGAGTAGTGGTACACCCCCACAGTTAAAAAATACAGCTTCTTATTGCTGTGCGCGTTGTTTAGGTTTATTTCAGGATTTCATTCAGTCTTGTGGACAAGTTTGCTTCGATCCCTTTGTGGCTTTACAACTTGATCTGTCACCACTCTTGAACAATGTTTGTTGTCAAGGAAGACCTTTGCCACAGAGCAATCTATCAGCAGAAATACTTCTCCAGATGCTATGGTTTGCACATCTGTTTAAGGCTCCAGATGTATTTGGATGCACCTGGCAAGCCCTTTTTCTCTCCAGAACAGGGCATCCTCCTCCTTTGTCCAGATGTGGGGGAAATGTTGAGGCTTTGCTGTAGAATCTGGAGGGATAGAAATGTTCCTTTTAAATGAAGGTGCTGTCAAATGCCAGAACTTCATGAATTGTAGTCAATCAAGTATATAGTAACCATAGACTCAATATTATAAACAGTCTGTATATAAACCGATTGTACCAAGGCTCTTTATGCTTTAATGGATGTATTGATTATATGTCTATAAATGGTTAAATAAATTGAATGATGTAGTATAAAGGATGATCATATCAGAGGAGATTCAACAATTCAGTTGATAAAATAATTCCTTCACTTCATCACATCATCACTGGCCTATAGTTTTTTTTATTTACTCATCTCAGTTCAGATTAAGTTTTTTTTTAATTCTGGTTATTATTCCCTGAGCACGGCACCTAGGTTCAACACATCTCCATTCATACAGCTCACATTTCTTGAAAGGCCTCTAGAGGGGACTTCTCTTTAATGGCTGTTATCATCTGTTGTGCATTTCAGCCTGTGGACATTTCCCTTCTCTTGACTTTCTACTGCAACCATGAAGAGAACATTTATGATTCTGTTTCTAAATATCACACAATCTAGTATTTTAACACAAATGTCCCTTTTTTAAGATGATACAACAAAACTGGGTTCCCCCCTGGTCAGGATCTGTACAACTTAATCACAAATTATAGTCATTCAAATTCCTTTGAAAACAGAAATCCATCCATCCATCCATTATCTACCGCTTAATCCATTTCGGGTCGCGGGGGGTGCTGGAGCCTATCCCAGCTGTCTTCGGGCGAGAGGCGGGGTACAGCCCGGACAGATCGCCAGTCCATCGCAGGAAAACAGAAATGTTTGACTAATTAAATTATAGGAGGTCCATATTAAAACCATCTGTTAGAATTGTCATTAGTCTGATTCCAATTATTTTATTATTATTTAAAAAAATATTGTGCATGTCTGTCTTTATTTCTGATGACAGATATGACCAGACTTGACATCTAACCTGTTTATATTTATAAATGCAGTAAGATAAAATACCTTACTCCTGTTTACACAATTTTAAAATGATACAATTATTGTAATTGGATACAAATGTCTGTCATCTATTTATAATCCTTTCATTACCAGTACATTTCTTTAAATGTCATTTTTAGCCATACTACTGGGATCAAGCCAGACATCAGTGAGACTTGGGAGCTCATAACTGCATACTGGTTACACCCCACATGCTCTTGAGCAGTCATTGCGATACGGCCTTTATTAAAGTCGCTTGTATTCTTTTTAAATTAACCCAACTCTGCCACTATTGTAGGATGTAGGATTTATTGAGTAAATCCTACATGTAATTTTAAGTCAGACTAACATAACTGGTTTAATGCAACCAACATGATTTACTTTGACCCCAAAAAGCATCTTTAGGTTGAACCAACTTAATATTAATTCCAATATTCTGGCAAAATTAAGCTACTTACGTTTTACCCTATATTCTATTGATAAATATCAATGCAAATTCTTAAGATACTTTTTTGAGTGCTCCCATTACATCATCTTCGAGAATGTGCACTTGCTGTCTAATATATCCCACCCGTTGAAAGGTGCCATTGCATTGAGGTAATCAGTGTAACACACTTCAAATGTCAGGGGCTTCAGTGTTGTTGGTGATTGGTGTAAATAGTAATAAAAAAGGTTATTCTAAGCATCTGCTTCACTGGTTGTATATTGAAAATATTAATCTAAATATAAATAAAATATAAAAGTATACAGTGCATCCAAATGATTGTTTGATGGGCTGAGTATTACAGTTTTTATGGACAGAGAGCATATTTTTAGCTTGTTTTAATTTTAATTATACTTTATTTAAACAGCTATAGTCAGATTTCACTACAGGTAAGTGCAAAAAAAATGACTAAAAACCACCTTCTGTTGTAAGTGCAAAAAATTCCAAAACCAGAATCCAGTTTCACATTATTATAAAACATCATAGAGCAGCTGTATCACACATTATTAATCTTCATTTACAGTTTAATGATGACTTGAAGAGGAATACAGGTTCTGTCCATTCAATTTCTGTTAATTTACACAACAGGAATCCTGGTTAGTAACGTGGTCTCCAGCTGTCTTGGACTACTGCTTCACCCCCTAACAACCTCCTTCCCGATCTCTCACTTTCACTTCCTCACCTGTCAGAGCTGGAATTTTGCTGGCAGATACAGTCCTCTAGGGTTTGACTCTTGACAGATGTAGTGATGCTCAGTCAAAATGTTTCCCAGCAAGAAGCAGACAGCAGTAGAGTCTGCAGGACAGAGGAGAATGAAATGATGAACATTAGCGAATCGGAACATCTCAGCACAGGTGCAGGTTGTTTACAGCTGCATCTTTGAATACAGAGAAAATAATACAGATTTTCATCATGCCATCTTCTTGTTCTTGTGTTTGCTATATAAAAAAGTGATAAATGACTCACACTTGCTGTAACACTAAACTATAAAACTAGGACTTAAGTTCTGAAGAGATGTGAAAACTACTTTAATGTAAATATGTAAATAATACAGATTATAAATTGATTCTGTCGTGTGTTATAACTAATGAAGCTCACACTGAAAGGTATTTAACAAGAAAAAAGGATGTTCTTTCATTTACACATCTTCTCTTTCACTTCCCTCCTGTCACTAGGACAGAAAAGCGTAGCATCTAAAAATCCTTTCCACCCAGGAAAAAGAGCTTCTGTGGATCCACTCTGTCCGAGGTCTGCTCTCCACTGTGGCCGATCTTCGTGGCAGCTTTCCAGCTCTCAGCAGGAAAGGAAGTGGCTCTCGGGGGCAGTGCTCAATTCGCCCTCTACTGGGCGGAAGTCAGGCCTCGATGAGGCCATCAGTAGAATAGGTCATGCTGTTAGAGCGTGCCAGAGTTCACATCCTCTCATTAGACTGCAATACTTTCAACATCCCTTCACTGGAAAAAAGCAAAGTCAGGAAAAATGGCCTGAATCACATTTGCAATAAATGACTTATGGTGATGGGTCTGTGGACCTCCACAGTCCCAGTAGCCAGATAGACACAACCTCTCCACATACACGTCTTCATACGCTACTATGTGTGAATGTTGTTGTACTGTGATACTGAAACATCAGACTGGCGCTGAACTATCTCTGAGACCAGAACAGTTGAATGAAAGCTGCGTCATATCTTCTCTGAAATATATAGCAGTTGTTTATTTTACTGTACATGGTGTATGACTTTTATTTACATGAACTATAAGTCAGTAAAAGTGAAACGCTAGAATGTGATTTGCTAAAAATGTTATTTTATGTCATTTGTAGAAGAAATTACTCAAAAACAGAACAGAACTCAGTAAACAAGCTAGAAAGTTTATTTGTTAAAACAAGTATATAGAGTTGCTGTATTACATTTTTCTTGATAGATTATGGTTTTATACAATTAATAACAGTGGTTTAGAAAGGCAACTCCTAATGGAAACAACAGCATATGAATACAATACAAATTAGCAAACATATCAAAATCAGTCTTTACAACTTTTGTAGCAACCAATTCTTTTATTGGTGTGCCATAGTGCAAACTGTGTTGTTCGTAAGACAGAGTTTAAACGTGATCTCGACATTCGTACATCTAAACAATCCATTTTTCTCCGTCTTAAACACATTTTCATCTGTAGGCTGCATTCACTGTGCCTTCAGTTCAAGTCCTTCTGTCCAGTAATGTGAATTTACAATCAGAATAATTCAAGTGTATCGGGCAGGTCAGGCTGTTTCGTTGGATAGTTGATAAGATTACAGCTGAGGGAGAATGCTCCTCAGGCGGGTGTGTCGCGGCGTGTACGTGTGGAAGAGTTTTTGAAAACTTGAGGCCTAAAGTGATACTTCATTCTGGTGGAACACTTTTGGGGCCAAAGGATCTCAGGAGCGATTAAGCACCTAATTACCACCGGCACTTAGAATTTTATTACCTACATTTTAACATTTATAAATAAATGTAAAACTAATAAAAATGATCACTACTGGAAATATAACGTCCTGCGTCTAATTTACTAAATTAGCTAACTTCGCAATTTTTGTTCGGCTTTTATTAATGGCACTAAGAAAATAGGGGGTGGCTGTGTTGCCAGTTTCCATCTTTTCATTGACTCCTCTGGACCTACATGTACTAAAGCATGTTGCACCAGTGTGATCTATCACTCTAAAAACTCTCCAGTTGGTTTTTCCAAGCCCTTTCAAAAAGTCCTTGAGGATTCCTGGTTTCACTCTGAAAACAAAACTCAAAAAGTGATTATCACAAACATATAGCTTAGCAAAAAGTCTAACAGGTTGTAAGTCAGCTACGATTGGAGTGGAGCAGATGGCATATGAGTATAATCTGTCGGCGTAGTTGTATAGATGCACAGAACACTGAGACAAAGGAGAACAACAATAATTTTTTTGGTTAACTGATCATTTCTGTCTTACATTCACTCCAAGGTCCAGCATGTGTGTGTATGTGTGTTCCTGCATTCATCTGATTTCAAGCCTCTCTGGCTAAAATTTCACTTGAAGATAGAGAATTAAGTTGTGAAAACGCTGCCCTGTGGGAACGTCAGGCTGTCTGTGGCCTCTACTCTGGTTCTATTGCATGTTCTGCAGGAAAGCGTTGGAACTTGTGGATTGGTTGTGTCAACAAGTGTGAAGGAGGCAAGGTGGAAGCTACAGCCCCTCCGCCCTCCCGTTCCTCTCGCCAGGGTCTCTGTACCAACTCAAGAGCATCCACAACGGTCCACCACCATGGAGGGGATCTTGCCGTAGATGATCTGCTCTTTGCGGTTAAAGTAGAGCATGTTGATGGGCGACATCTTGGTGGGGGTACAGCAGGGGCCCGCGGTCCCTCTGGGGTTGGCCTTGTTCACCAGGTGGGTGTGGGGGTACTTCTGCAAGTGCAAGTTCTCACACTCTCCAGAGCAGTAGTTGGCTTTGTAGCGCTTTGGGGCAATAATCCAGTCCCAGCCAAAGCGCTCAAAGTCCACGGTGAGCGGATAGCGACAGCAGCGGGACTCTGGTGAGTTCTCATCACAGTCCAGACCTGTGTCTCTCCTGGCTCGTCTGGGGCTCTCTGAGACCTTCACCTCCATGAACGGTTGCTGAAACGACAGAGTGTGTGTTAAGGCTTTGGAAATAGCTGCTTTGCTAAAAGAGACAGATTACAGCTTTCAGTTTACATCTTTTAATCTACTGCTGATGACCTCTGATGCTGGTTTTCAAACATGGCATGATAATATTATGAAACTCTGAGTTTGAAAGAAATGAAATTATCTGACGGTTGGTTAACCACAGCCGCCTAGGTATTCTAATTGCTCCCAAGTCTGGTGCCAGTATTTGTGTTTGTGATATGTGTTTGTCATTGATAGTAGCTCTGTGTGTGTGTGTGTGTGTGTGTGTGTGTGTGTGTGTGTGTGCCTGCCTGCAGGCAATTACTCTGATTTGCACAGTCACAGGGGATACTTGAAAGAATTTGAAGCAGGGGAACTTTTTATGTAATCAAGCAGTAAGATTTGAGGTTGTTGTGGACTGGGCATATGTCCAACTGTAGGTGTGCACCTGCATGGAGTCTGTGTTGATTAACAGCTTTCAAAAGTCGTTTTAATCTTAATTCCTTCTTCTAGCAGTGAAATGCATGAATGTTTAACCACCTGCTGAAGCTGCAAAGCCTTTCTAGTAAAGTTCAAACCTCTTCAGTGCGACAGAGAACACAATCATACAGAATCATACAGTCATCCTCTCGGATACTTAAATAGAGCAGCTCTGCTCCCCAGCAGCCACATTATTAATGAAATAAACTGGTTGTTAGCACTTACACAATTTAACCGACCACAGAGATCGATTAAATGTGAAATAAAGGTTCAGCTCACCAGTCCTTCCTCTCCTGGCTCCGCAGAGGTCACGACCAAGTCATTTCCCCTCGAATCGAAGGCGTTAATATCGATGCCCCAGTTGGTCTCCGGCTGTCGCAGCCACACAGTCAGCACTTGCTTGACGTCTATACTTTGCCACGAACCGACGCCGGCACTCACGTCTATCTTCAGGGAGCGGATCCGTATGTGCCTGTTGCCCTCTGTGACCGGCATGAGGCGAGAGATTTGCAGGAACACGCTGGTCGCCTCGGCCGCGGGGCGCAAATACACCCAGAGCTGCGCCCGCACCACGCGACTGGCCTGAAACTTTTGCGTAATGGAGAAAAAGCAGCACCTAGGTTCCCCATCCACCTGGACGATGGTCTCAGCTGGAGAAAGACATTGAGAGAGAGGGCTGTCAGTGGTTGCTGATCGTGTGTGATTGATACTTACAGACAATAATAAACTGGTGTACTTAAAAATCTATGACACGATATCTGAAATCTATTAAACGCTAATAAAGTTTATTTTAAAGTTGTCCCCGTGTGCGTAATGACCACACAATTCCGCACAGCGTTTTATATTTTTTTATATTTAGAAATTCACATTTTAAGTATCAGAACCTGGAAAATAAATCTAGCTACGTGTTGTCAGAACAAAGTCTATTTATAGTCTCCCGTGCGCTCTGGCTCATGCGTAAAATCTATTTTGGAGGCGGCGGAGCGTCCTTTTTATCATGCAAAAAAAAAGCGAAATAAAAACTTACGTTCAGTCGCCATCATCATTATTGTCTCTGTGGTTACATGCTCGTCGTCTTCCTCCATCACCGCGTCTCTGTTGTCATCCCCCAGAACGTCGTACTGGTCGAGAAGCTGCTGCAGCGGCGGCGCTTTGGGCAGAAGCTGCTTCACGACTTCTCGGCTGATGTTTGGAGCTTCTTTCATTCGCAGTTTGCTCAGAATCTGAGATTTAATCGCGTTTAATCGCATGGTCTTAATGTGCTCTCGGACCTCGCAGGTAGCGCACTGGTCCGTGTCTTCTGGGCTGGGCGCGGAGAGCTGCTGGTGCGTCTCTTGGTCACTCAAAACTACTGGACCCAAAGCAATCAGCACACTGAAATACAACACAATCTGAGACAGATGCATTGTCTGTAAGGAGTGGAGATTGATTTTTAAAAAAACGATCTCCTGCCGGGTGCTGGACCGGATGCGTGACTCGACTACGTTTGGATTAATGTCGCACACTGATAGGCATCATACTTTATCGCACACCTTTTTATACTCCAACTTTAGCCTCTTTTGTGTCGTCAAAAACTATGATTGGCTGGACAGGCAACAATGATTTTTGACCGACTGACATGAAAACTTTTTTTCCCGCTGTGAAGCCCTAAAGGGCTGCAGGCTCTTAACATGTACTACATGTGTCCACAGGCGGATAAATACACTTTTCTTGCGGTGATTACGCAGTGAACAGCGGAGCGCAGACTGTATGAAATATTGAATATTCCGCTGAACCTCAGGTTATTTTATCCCAGTTTATGAAATAAAATAGCAAATGATCTAATGCATGTATGGGAAAAAAACTGTCTTGATGTTTGAATAAATGTCCCCATTGAGGAAAAGTAGCCAAAATAATCTTTTGCAATGTCAGTCAAATTATTTCTGTGAGAAGGAGATTATAGGTTCACATCAAATCAAAACGGGAAATAGTCTACATCGCCTCCCGAAAAGGGATTTAAAAATCAACAGAGATCAAGAAAACCCATGGTCAGGTCCTTGTAGGTGAAAGCTGCTTGGAGCATGAGAGGATAGTGCCATCGTGTGGCAAGTGAACCCCCCCACCAGAAATAACAGGATGAAAGGGAAAATAAATACTAGAAAATCCAGCTTTCATACAGTCCACTAATTATTAACAGTACGGTTGTTACATAATAAGAGCACGCGTTTAAGTCAGCGGACCTATTTACAAGATTAAGATTCACTTAATGAGGCAACGTGTGTGACTGTTGATTGACTATCACTTTATTCCACCAGTGACGAAGGAGGACAGCACTGACTTTAACGTTCTATTATTTCAATAATAACACTAATTCACTTGTTTGTCAGACATGTCACACATGACATGTGGACATTTACACTTCTGCAGGATCCAACTTCTATGTCAGAGACACCAGTGTACCTAACTTAGTATGACTTACTCAGCGGTCAGGTTAACTGCTGACTCGAAATTGTCCACAGATATGAATGTTGGCCTGTCTATATCTTGTTAAGTAAATGTTATTTTCTGCCACTGAAGCCCAGTATGGAGAGGATACTGGAGGAATCCTGCAGCGTGCAGTATTAGTGCGCAGCCGCCAGGTGGCAGCGTTGCACCAGGCGGCGTGGGCGCAGAGCCGCTGTCAGTGCGCGGCCCCCGGACGCGCGTTCATCCCGAGCGCCGCTGCAGCTCAGTAATTGCCGTGAGCGTCTGTGCGCAGGAGTCAGTCCAGACCTCGGTTTCTCGTCCCTCCGGTCGGTCGCTGCGCTCGGTGCTGGCCGTCGGCAAGACAACAGGGACACAGTCTGCCGCCTGGTTCGCCAGCCTAGGATCTAACGCGGAGCGTTTCATCTCACAGGCACCGAAACCAGCGAGCTGAACCAAGTTGGAGGAGAATTGTGTTTCTTTCCACGTTGCACAAGAGCAATAAGGTCTAAGTTTGAAGTTGAGGTCGATCGGAGCTGTTTGGAGAGCTGAGGAGAGGGAACAGGAGCCGGCGCAACACAAGGTGATGTCCGGATTATCATTGACTTGAACGACCATGTTTTATTTCTCCTGTCGCCGGATTCTTTTTTAGTGGAATGAAAGAAACGCGCGACGTTTTTTGTCCCGCTCGGTTCAAAGTGCAGCAGCATGTTCTGTTCACGTATCATTTCATGTTTGCAGAGATATTTCCACTGAGGCTCAGAATTGATTTGCACAAAGCTTCAAGTCGTGTTGCTGAAATGATCAGATCAGATGTGTCTGCCAGCTACTGTTTAGTACATGTTATCATACACACACACACAGTTAGAACCATTTAAGCTCATTAAAATAATATCAGACGTGTGTGTGTGTGTGTGTGTGTGTGTGTGGGGGGGGGGGGGGGGGGGGGGGTGTT
>JAUYWH010000013.1:19316719-19327886 GCA_034779795.1 Ctenopoma multispine
CCCCCCGGGGGCAGCCCAGATTCCTGTTCCTGACGAGTGCATCACCAAATGCTGTTTTACTCACAGGGAGACTCCTCACTCTGCATCAAGCATTCATGGCCTGCGTGTTGTGTAGACTACAGCTGCAGTTTCTGAATGAAGCACATGTTTCCTGCGCACAGAGGCCTGGAGAAGGAGCTGTCCCTGTGAATCAGTCAGTGGAACAGATGGAGAGACAGGCTCACAACAAAACAGCATCAGAGACAGACGTCCCCGTGTCATGCTATACAAAATAGGCCAAAGGATTGAGTCATAAAACACTCTGGAGTAGGGGAGAGGGGGGGTGGGGGTGGGGAGTGAATGAGTAACACACTTGATGTGCAGAGGAGCAGAGCATGTTTAAAAATGACCCAGCTGAGGCGAGCCACGCCAAGGCCTCGACCTCTAGCCAGCTGCAGGAGCCTGGGTCACATAGCTGCCACAGCCGCCTCAAACATCGTTCACGATCCTTTCCTCGTTCCTGCCATCTGGTATTTTTAGGCTGCCTGTGCTGGAAAATAAGTCACTGAAATCCTCCCTCTCTCCCCTGTCTCTTTCCACTCTCTTTCTCTCTGCAGCTGAGGAGAGGATGAGCTCCAGTCTGCGAGGGAGCAGGACTAACTGTTGCAGCACTGCCAGACCTACAGAGATGTGTGTCCCCAGCAGCTTCTAAATCAACGCCCACCGCCCCGTGATAACCTCTGCTCGTCACACATGTTGGCACTCAGGCATGGATGACAGCGGGAGTGGATGACAGGAGCCAGCACATATCTCCCAGCCTGAAGAGAATCAATGCTACATCCTCCAGAGGATGGGGTGCATCAAATCCAAGAGGAGCCACTCTGGAGCCCAAAATGCAAACTCCACAGAGACGGCGGAAGGCAAGTGGACGAGGGGTGAGAAGGCCTACTTGGTTCACTCAGAAATGGGCTCGACAGAGAACTCACCTCAGGTCAACCCAGTGCTGCTTGAGTACGCTCAGAGGCTCTCTGAGGAGATTGTGGCCCGGGCTGTGCAGCAGTGGGTAGAGGTAGACAGCCGCTACAGTGACATCCCCTACATTGAATGTGATGTGCCATGACACGGTAATGTGTGTCACACACTGGAGAGGACGGAACAAGCTGAGACTACTTTGACATTAAAACCGGTGGATCTGCATATACACTTGGACCGAGCTTAAAAACAGTCCTCCAAAGTGACCACCATGCTCAGGTCATGACCACAGCTCTATGATTATCTCTACCAAAAGGTGGAAGCTTACTGAAGTGGAAGGTCTTTTGGATATCAGCTTTCTCAGACCTTATTTGTCCCCAGTCTCCCAGCAGGTGTTGGCTCTCCATGACTGGACACATAACACAAGAAATCCTATCAGATATTGCCTGGAATCATAATGTTCCTCTTTGCCAGTGAAAGTCTATCCTGTCCTGGGGCCAAAGCTCACTCTTGTTACGATGCAAGTTATTAATAGAGCCCTTCATTCGGTGCAGGCTCTCATTTGAAAACCTCCGCTAGTTACCGGCAGTTCAGAAACACACCCAGCTGTCTGGCTCCTTCTGGTCTGACAGAAAGCTGCAAAAAGGCTCAAAAGCTTAAGTTCTCCCCTAATGGGCTCCCTGGAGGTCCTGTGGTAGAGCCACAATGAGAAGCATCATCCTCAGCGCTGTGCATCCCTCTGCCATTAGCTAGCCTCCACCACAACGACCTCACAATGTGTTGAGGAAATGATGGAGTTTCTGTATACACAGAAGCTGCAGCACGAGAACGTTGACACTGTGATACCGGGGAGCCAGAAGAAACCAGGGGGTGAAGATTTGTATTTTGGCTTCTGTAGGCTGAGATTTTTGTTAACATTGTGTCATTGTGCAGTGTCTCACTGAGAGATACTGCCATCTGCACTACAGGGGACAACAGCACAAATATGCAAACCTTGAAACCCATGGTGTTTTTAATGTTATGGACAGGCGTCAGCATGGTGATCAGCAGGTGCCCGCTGTGTAGCAAGTAGCCTTGCTGACCCCTGTTCACCACAATATTAACACCACTCGATTGATGTATTTGGAATAGTGGATCACAACCGCCGAAGTCCTTAATGACTGTTACTCTGAACCCAACACAGGTTAGAACCTTTGTTTCTCTGGACAGTGAGGGTGGTGTTGCTATAAACCAGGGTCTCTGAGATTTGTGCACATGTACTGTAACTGATGTCATTGGGATCTACCCCAAATTCACATACTCACACACTGCGAAGCAAACCACATGCTAACAGTGCTAACAGCTCTCAATCGTGTTGTAGTGATTACAAAGTAACTGTACAGATCAAGTGTAATAGTAGGAAGCAGTAACCATCACAGTACAACACAAGCTAATAAGCCATAACACAGTACAAACACACGTGTTAGTTCCACTGTAATGTTGAACCAACACTGACACTGTTTCAGTTTATTTCCGTTCAAATGTAAGTGAAGAGCAGCACTATTCAGAAAGTCCAAGCCGCAGCTTACAGGCTGCATCGTGTGGGTGCAGCTTTACACAAGGTCATTAAACACATCCTCCAATTTCTCATTCAACAAACGAGGAAATAAAAAGTCAACTTGCACTAATCTGTGATAATCAGATACATTTATAGTCACATTATATATACTAAAGATTAGAGGGGACATCATTCCTCACTGGATGCTGTGTGTTTTGCTGCAGATTAAATGATCCAAGCCAACGTCACTGTTGTGTGTAAAGAATGTGTTAGCCTCCATGTTGATTTACATAAGATGTAAAGCACCGACTTCAAGCCACTTGATCTCTTTCATTAGCTATAAAGACGTACATCAAACATGTTGTCATGATGCTGGTGTTGGGCTTTGCTGTATATTGAATTTACAGTGTGATGTCTTCACTGAACATTTCAGTTTCTTATCATTTGTGCTATCATCTGTGTTACACACTCACCAGAGAACAGTGTGTGTCTGATCAGGTCTTGTGGATTTTCCTTCTTTAGACTTTCAGGAGGCCACAGTATCTGCACCAGAGTTAAAAAATCACATCCATTATAAAACAAGTCTTCATTCAAACATCCGAGTCTTCCAGTTGACGATTTAAACCTGAAAGGCTGACACCGCTTTAAACTGATTTAAAAGTCCTGTTCACCTACTCCTGCATTAGCTCATTGCCTCCTTGATAAACTCGTATAAGAGCAGCCATTAGTCCACTGAAACCAGTGATCTTTTAAGTCAGCACGTACAGTATGAGACAAATCTGAGCACGGGTGATCACAGGGTTCTGACCCCCATACTTTAGTGTATCTGTGTTTCACAACAGTTACACGCAGGTGGAGCAGCTGTTAGCAAGTGGCTTGACTATTGATGACAGAATCACCTGCACTGTTTCCACGATTTGTCTGTTGCTAAACATGTAAAAAAAAAAATCCAGGAAGTCAGTGTGAGAAGATCCATGTTGATCCTGTGCCTACGTCATCATCAACCACCTCTTTGCATATATATATGTCAGAGTAGCGTATTCATTTAACTTGCAAACCGTACATGTGTAAAAACTGATGATGCCAATAAATCTAATTTATGCCTTCTATCATTACTGAAACGTTTCATTATGACACCTCAGTGGTGTGTACTGAACAGGGCGCAGGTGTTCAGCGTCCTGTATGACAGTGAACGCACCAGGTTAAAAGTTCAGCAGCGTGAAGGACAAACAACAGGGTTTCAAAATGACTGATTGTCAGAGGTTGTTTGAAGAGCAGATGGCGGCTGTAAAAGTGCGTCGCTGAGGCTGCATGTGGCAGCGCCGGTGGTGTTAGATGGTGTAAAGTGACTCATAGCATAGATCAGATTAAAGCGGGGTCCAGTCTGAGATTGCTGAGTTCACACTCAAACCTTCATTGTTTTCTTTATCACTCTCTAGAGATGCTTCGCTTTTGCTGCTCAGGTGGTTTTATAACCCAACATTAAAACCAGTATGTTGAACTTCATATCTGAGCAGCAGTCTGGCGCCTTAACGCTGATAAAAAAAAAACAGGTCAGTGTTTTACAGCCAGGTCATAAAACCGCTTACCTGTGCAGATCTTGTGAATATGACATGTTCGAGCAGTTTGTTGACTCACCAATAAACACACAGCAACTGACGTTACCAACTGTTTATTGCCGTCTGTTCCAGCACTGAGACTGCATCTCTCATATGTAGTGGAGCTAATGAAAACTAATGTTTAAGAAGGTTATTTAAATCCTAAAAAAAAAGTGAAAACACACTGTCACACAACTCAGTACACCAGAGCACTTCTAGACTTCTTGATCTGCCGTCATCGTGCGTTGACACCAATGAAAAGAAAATACTGGGATGAAAAAAAGATGAAAACTAGTGAACTTCAGACACAGTGTCATCTGTGTTAGAACAAGCGACCACGCCGGAGAAACACAGACGATACTGATCTGGGTGAGATCAACTAACTCCACAGGAAACGTAATGAAGCACTCAGTGGTGAGATAATTTTCCTTTCCAGTGTCCTCATGTTAATGCAGTACTGCTGTTTGAATGTTCAACACACATTTCTTCTGCTGCTCATTTCCCTCAGCTGCAGGGTAACAGTCCGTGTGTATCCTCATAAGGTCAGATCCTTCTCTCCCAGTGAGGAGAAGCATTGATCCACACTTTGATCAGACACCTCCTCCAGTGTTGATGGGTTCCACTTGGGGCTCTGGTCCTTGTCGACCAGCACTGGAAGCACACAGAAGATCACACACACAGATGATACGACTGATGGGCAGGCAGGATGAGATGATGCAAAGCTTCCATTAAGGGGACCGATAACTTATCTGTGACCTTTGTCTGAAGCGTTAATGGCACTCAAACATCCAGTGATGTTGAGTTAAGCAACAGAATCTTTATTACAGTCCAGCTAAACATCTTACACACACACACACACACATCATTTAGTATTAATACTGTTTTATCATTCTACTTTAGTTCCCTTTAGCTTTCTGTCCAATCATTATTCACTATTCTACATTATAGAAATTCAACATCCATTTGTCGTATTCTGCAGTGACTTACCAGCTCTTACACCCTCATAGAAGTCCTGGCCTCTCTGCAAAACAATCGCAAGATGACATTTTTCAGTTTTACTCAAACATATGGAGTCATAACAAGGGTAAAAATGCTGGTAGATATTGACTGATGCTGCAGTTAGAGTAAGTCTGCTGGCTTGTACCATGCAGGCCTGGCTCAGTCGATACTCCATCACAAACACGTCCTGCAGGCTCAGAGAAGCCCCCGCCTGCAGCTGCTTGTAGGTTATCTTCAGGGATGTGGGAGACATTTTGGACAATATCTGGAGGGGGAGACACAGGGATCCTTTATCAACGAAAGACAAAGATGAACTGCTTCATTTGCTTTTTGAATATTTTGCTTCAAAATCATGGAGATGATGGAGAAACAAGCAAAGCGTAAATAAGGACAAAGATGGGCGTTCTACATCTTTAATGTACAGGACAGGGCAGTGACTGTGTGGGGCAGCGGTAACTGAGGAAGTGGGTAATAATAAATATTTGATGACTGACCCCTATCGGCTCTAATTCAGATTTTCATGGTTTGAAAGGATAATGGAAATGTAGGGAGGGGAGAGTGGGGTGGGTGAGGGGAGTGCCTAACTAGAGATGCACTGATTCATTAGGCGGTACACTGTCATCCCAGTGTTTGATCTCAGGGAACATCCTGCTGTGAAAAACTGGAGTAAAATCACTGAGTCACATTTAGAGAATAAAGTTATGTGGTCTGCTAAGAGCTGTGATTTTTGTGCAGCTGACAAGACACAAGACAAAGACTAACCCCATTAAGTGCTTAGTCTACTAATTACGAACATGAGCCCTGTCAACCACGACTTCAACCAGGTGGTGTTAATGTTGTGGCCAATCCGTGGATACTGCCAAAGCCAAACAATGCCCTGGCTCCAGTGTGTACAGAGGTACAGGAGTATTTAGCAGAACTTTAAATAGTCTGTACAACCACAGGTAAGTGTACACGTTACATTACGACCAAGCATCTGCCACAGTGTTACCGGATACAGTGACAGGGATTAAGCTGCAGCTCGAGAGCATACCTCTGCTTGTTTCTTAGCGAACTCTGAGCCATCTGCCTTCAGATTCTGCATTATTCCCTCCACACTGCTGGAGCTGAACAGCCTTAAGAGAGGGACACAACGTTGATTCAGGTTTTCAGCACTTTACCTTAATCTACCTTCATATTAAACAGAAAATAAAATGGTAAGTGTTCTCTAAAAAGTGACGTTTCCTAACTTTGTCTGTTTAGAGTCCAACTTTACATAAAAACTAGTCAGTAGGAATAAATGAGCTGCTACAGACAGGATGCGGAAAGACAGATAAAAGTCCCACGTTGTAGGTTTTGGTCCTTTCATGGCAGCTGTTGACTATACTCTGCCTCAACCTTTAACTGCTGAGCAGTGTTGCCAGTACACCACTCAGATTATATTTGGGAGGGTTGTACCTGTCAATATCAGACATGTGTTGGTCCAGCACAAAAGGCTTCTCAGAATCCAGACTGCTCTGTAAAGAAAGATGACAACAACAACAGACACAGAAGTTCAGATTCTTTAAGGGCTCAACCTATCAGTCTATTTAAGCGGTTTTCTGGTTAAAAGATGGGATCGGTCTAAGGATTCTAACCTGGTTCTGGTAGGAGTCTAGCACTCTGGAGACGTCTTCAGCAGAGGAAGACTTCAACTCCACCAGCTGCTTCTCCAGGTCCGGGATCTATCGAAGTAGAAGGTTTGAATTAACAGCAGCAGTACAAATGTTGATTCTGGCTAGATGGCTGTTGTCGTCATGCCATTTCTTGGATGCAGGATTGTTCCCTCTCAGTTCTCAACAGCAAAATACATTTTTCAAAAAGAGTGAGTCCAGAGGTCAGGACAGTCCTGCGATATTAACAGACAGCAACGTTCATCACATTCTAAGGTGAGATGTTTCTTTTTTCCCAGCTTTTGACTGAACTCTGCTGTAGGAAATTGTCTAAATAAATTAAATCTACCCAACTGTTCATGTGTCCTCAGAATCAAGGTTACACTTTCAAACTAACTTTGCCGCCCACTGTGTTGAAGTGATGCCAACAGGAAGATAAACACAACCTTTCCCTGGATCTGGCAGCGTCTGTTGGCACCTTTAGACAACAGGATGCAGTGACTCAGCATCTGGCTTTACAGTAGAGCTTTAACCTCACCCCACCACCATGTTCCTGTCATGTACGCGTCCTTGTGGCACCACTACCACTCACATTTGAACTGACCTGAACTGTGTTTCGAGGACAAAATGAAATGAAAATACTGAAAGAATCTGCATCATTTGGCTTCTCCGTGGTTTGTCTGCAGTCATTTTTTATGAGCACATGTTGTGTCTCTGCACCTTCTTAGACTCTACGAAGTGAGTGGCGACTCCCGCTCTCTGCACATCACGTCCCTTGAGACGGAAGCCCGTCAAAGCAAGGAACAGTCCCAACTTGCCCCGGAGCCTTGGCAGAAAATAGCCACCTCCCACGTCAGGGAAAAGCCCTATCAAAATAAAGGGGAAAATACAGCATGTAAATAAATTTCTGCACAGTTCCAACACACATGCACATAAAACCATCTGTCATCTTTCATTCAGTCAAATACCCTCTCAGCAGCATACATGTGACTTTAACTTAAAGGTTCCTTAAAAAAGACATTATCAGAAAAAGAAAAGAAACTAAATGCAAAAACTCCAGATTCACCAGACTTCAGGATTGTTCTCCACACTGTGAGAGATTTACTGTATGCACAGTATCATTAATTACAACGCACCAAACAAAGCTACACACGTGGTTTACCATCATTTATTATTCTGAACCCTTACGTCACAGTCCACAGGCCTAATCTATGCACACTCCATCCTGTACTGTCAGTGTTGCCATTTGATTTCAGTGTTTCTGAGGAGATACCACCGGTCACAGATGGTTTCCTGACAGCTCCGCTAGTGTGGCGTGAGGCAAGAAGGGGGAGGAGAATAGATTAGATGAGCTGACCTGATTCACAGCTGAAAATGTAATATCATAAATGCGTCAGATTATGGCTGTTGTTCAGAATGCTCACAGGGCCGGGTAAAATCTGTTAATCCCACGATGGAAGGGGTTAAGTCTATCACTCGATGAGAGAGGGGAAGTGTGACAGAGGAGCTGGGTAGTTTGAAGCCAACAATTATTTTCATTATCAATGAATCTGTGAATTATTTCATAATATAGCAGCAAAGCGCAGGTGAGAGGACAGTATCAATGCCGCTCTCTCTATGAGCTGCGATTCCAGTCAGGTCTTCATCCTGGTAGAAGGCGTCGATCACTAGGTGCAACCACTGTGGCACACGGTGTCTAGAACTGCTTTATTACCACTGTGTTACATGCACATTCAACTGATGTTCCAGACACAGCTGTGCCAGCTCCTGACCCAACCACCAGGAGTAATTCATGGAGAAAAAAGTTTAGTCCAAGGACACCGCACTGTGGGGACACGTGAAGCATAACTGCATTGAGAGAGGAAAGTGAGGTTAAAATGATGATCACTGGAATCTTCTAAAACAACAGTGCCATCCTAATAATGCTTTAGAATATATAGGATAAAATCTAGACTTTTCCAGTACATCAAAGCCTCTGTATATTATTAGCATACTTCACTGGAAAAAACAGATTCCCCACTGTGACTGTAGTTACAGTAAACTCTGTCCATAAAAGTGTCCCACGAGAGGAGTCCATCCCAGGATCGGGGCTAAAATAAGCAAGTAGAGCCTCAAAGCAGCTGCCGACTCTACAATGTGAAAATGCTGTTCCCGAAAAGAAAGAAAGAAAGAGAGTCGCAGTGTGAAGCTGACATTTGTGATCGCAGACAGGACGTGCTGATAATGGCGCTACACAGGCCTGGAAGTCAGGAGCTTTTAGTAAAAACAGTAGTGACCTGTTGTGACCACAGCAGCTTGTAAGAGGATTAGTCAAGATTTACAGTCCTCCAGCCAAAGTGACTTGAGTGTTTTAAAGACACCAGGAGATGTTTTATTTACCAATAAGCAGTGGACCACACAAGTAAAGGAAGACAGACAGAGGGTTAAAGGATCGACCACTTGCAAACACTCTCTGATAGACAGACATTCGTACTGTATATCAATCCCCTTCAATACATCCAATCCTCTGTCTGTGTAAATAAATTATCATCCCATTTCCTTCCACTCTTCGTTGTGGCTTTACATGTGATAAACATCCTACACAACTATCTGACCGCACAAACAAGAATCTTCACCTTTTCTTTCCTGCTACACCCATTTACTGACCGCTGGCGGCAGGATCTTGATCCTTTACCTGAGTCAGACATCACTGCACAGCGCTTCACATCAGCTGAAGATTCTTATTGTGGCGTCTGCGCCCGTGATGCACCAGAAGAAATGTGTGTGTCAAGTAGATGGTGCTGTCCTTGGAAGTTTACACGTGTGATATTCTAGCGGGAAATGAAGATGCACAAAATTCTCAATGCTTTCCCAACCTGTCACTGGATTCTATTGCACATCTACTGAAATCTGAGCAGAATGTGTAAAGTTTCATTACAAAAATCAACAATAGAAAGTACAAAGTTCAATTCAGGTACTGAAACTGTATTCTTTTCTTTTGCAGTTCAGTATATAGGTAAGATTTTGGACTTTTTTCATTTTTTTTAAATCTACAAACTGAAGCATGGCCTGAAAAAATGCTAAACAGAACAGAACGGGATCTAAGCACCTGGCTCAACCTGACTGGCTGCAGGGTGAGGTGATGTACTTCATATACTGTTGGGTAGCTATCATGAACTAAGAAAAAAGCTGTTGTCAGCTTTGTAATGATTTTCCAGCTAATGCATGCTACAGTTGCCCTTACTAATTTATGTGGCAATTGTTTTAATCTCAGATTCACGATTAAGCATTTCTTTATGGCTTTATATTTTAAAATAATTAAAATTTTATATAAGAATTAAATTACCATTATACATACAGAGGGGAATCTTCCTAGTTGATGCCCTAGTCATTAATTACAATGACTGAAAATGGAACATTCAACTTGTTGTATTACCTTCTTATGTATGAAGTGTGTATGATTGAGAAGACACTCATTCTGATTAATGCTTTGGAGCAATAATAATTAACATGTTAACTCACCTTTACATATGTGGAAATCTGCCATTTAAGTAACAACAGGCTAGTTACCATAACGTCAGATGTAATTTGTTAGTTGTTAGAGATTTGTTACTAATCCCATCAGTGCCTCAGGAGAAGACCATCTGTCTACAGCAGTCAATTAGCTAATGAGCAGCTATAGCTTAGTGCCCTGGTAATGGCCATTTACACTCCTGCCTTAGCCAGACAAACACAAACATAAGTTCTTCATGATTTGTAAAGCAAGACAAGCCATTTAGTCACTGATCAAGTATGATTGTGCTATGTATTATGTGAATTATGTAAATGAGGTTGATAAGATAAGTATTTGTCCCCTTCCTGATTTCTCTGCACATTTGTCAGACTTAAATGATTCAGATCATCAAGCTAATGTGAAGCATGCTAAAAAGATGGATGGATGATCTGAATCATTTCATTGCAACAAGTACGAAAAGAAAAAAAAGGGGGCAAATACTCTTTCACAGCACCGTAAATGGGTCCATATTTTAACTAACTAAATTTTAACTTTTAACTTTAATTTTCAACTTGTCAATGTGTAAAAATCTATATCATTAAATGGATTTAATGAAGACGTGAAAAGATGCTGAATTTCAAATGAAATGAGGACATAATGTTGATTAACTACTATTGTCTGGGGGAAAGCTGCAGCTCAACTATAAAAAGATATATAGAGACCTGCTGGGCGTACAGCAGATCAGGGCTGGACCATAAATACCATACAGATCAATACCATGGTTGTAGTGGCAGTAGCTCAGTTGCTATATATCAGAGAGTGAAAGGAATAAGCTAGGGCAGGATTTCATAAGGATCCATATAAGTTTGCCAAGGCATTATCTAGTAGGGGGAGTGAAGTGGCACATACAGTGGCTTGCGAAAGTATCCGGCCCCCTTGAACTTTTCCACATTTTGTCACATTACAGCCACAAACATGA
>JAUYWH010000013.1:19327986-19343077 GCA_034779795.1 Ctenopoma multispine
TGGGCATCTGACTGCACTCAGACCAAAGGGGGCTGAATAATTACGCACACCCCACTTTTCAGTTATTTATTTGTAAATATTTTTTGGAATCGTGTATGATTTTCGTTCCACTTCTCACGTGTACACCACTTTGTATTGGTCTTTCACGTGGAATTCCATGTTTGTGGCTGTAATGTGACAAAATGTGGAAAAGTTCAAGGGGGCCGACTACTTTTGCAAGCCACTGTAGGTTGACCCAGTCAGCAAAGACAGAAACAACAGTCTAGTGTGCATATACTTAGATTTAGCAAATGCATTTTGTTCTGTTCCACACAGTCACGCAGCTACCAGCCATAGTTGAAGAGCTAGTAAGGGAAAATTTAGAACATTCAGAAGAATGGGACAGACATGAGGTCACAGTGACCTTGACATTTGACCACTGAAACGAGTCGCTTGTGCCACAATTGAAGAAATCCGCTAAAGGTATGTTGTATACAGATGTGAGGTCACAGTGACCTTGACCTTTGGGGCACCATAATCCAGCTAGCTGAATCCAAGCTGATGTTTGTGCCAAATCACTTAAAGTGATCCAGAGATATGGATGGACATACAGATATATGAGCAACCCAAAAAACTAATGCCTCCATCGCTGGCTGTCACTGACAGCCACATACACTATGTTTCTGAACGGGAGAATCTGATACTGAGCAGCAGCAGCTGGAGATAGACCTCATAGTTAGACATAAAATCACACCAAGCCAAATTTGGTCCAAGCATATCACCACCTACTTGAAGCAAATGAAGAGCAGCTGACAGGAGGAACATGACTGTAGAAGAGATTCAAAAGTAAAAAAGCTTCTAGACGCACAAGACTAGTATTTTAGGAATAGGGCAGAAGAAAAGTAAATATAGCTGGAGGGAATTGTTGGTGCTTCAGATGTAATTTCACTTAAACAAATTCTATCAAGGTGTAAAACAAGCCTGGCTAAAAAAAACAATGCACTTGCAGACTTGGTCAAGTGTCTACCAGCAGTTACTGAGAGTAAGCGCTTAAAGGAAAAGTTATTGGATGCAACAAGGAAACAAGAAAAAATTTGTTTCGTTTTTGTAGGAGTCAAGAAACAAGCAACGCTGAACAGGTATGACTCAGGAAAAGGAAGGGAGAGACTGGCAAATGAGAGTCGAGATTTAGGAAAACAGTTCATAGTCCCTCAGGAGACAGCTATCACTAATCTTAGGCCAGATCTTGTGCTGTAGTCAGAAACAGAGTGGGCTGTGTATGTGGAGTTGGCAGTTCATGGGAGGAAGCAATAGAAATGGCTTATGAGAAAAAAAGTTTAGATATACAGAACTGGCAGAGGTAGGCACAGTGGGGGCTGCAGGGATTTTCTTTTCACTGAATTGAGTATACGAAGATGATGAGACTAAAGCCAGTTCCAGTGAATGACTGTAGGTTATGAGGACATATGAAGGACTTAAAGATACGTAAATGCAGATATATTTATATTGTAAACTCAAGACTGAATTGTATTGTTCGTCGCTTGCTGAGATGAAGCAGCAGAAGAGTCTTGGGTGCATTGTTCGGTGGATTACCATCATGGGGTGGATACTGTCTGGGGGGGTGGTATGCTGGTTGGAATGGCTTGTTGTTCAGTGCAGCTGGTGACTCAGGCAGTATTCTGTTAGATCAGAGTTGATGCTCCGTTAAGGATAAAGATGTGCTACAATAAAGATAAGGTAGGTGAGGGTGACTAATGTTGCTTAGTGAGCAACAGATAGATAGTTAGGTCAAGCTGCACAGTATTTGCTCTTTAGCTGATGTGAGTAGGAGTTATAAGTTCCCCTTTAAAGTAGTGGTGGTGTGATCTTGTTCTAAATTGCGATGTAATGTACATGTACCTGCATATGTGATACACCAATCCAACATCAAAGAACTAGAGGTGACTAAGACCTGTGCCTAAATGTGGCACTAGGACATAACTCTCTGTCCAGCAGGTGGGGGTTGTTCGAATTTGTCATTCAAATGGGAAAGTAGAAGTCTGCATGCAGACCTTGCGAGTGAATGCATATGAAGTGGATCTGACTGCATGGGCACCTGAAATCACAGCTCCTAAATTATTAATGGGATAGATGTTCACTCACAGCGACTGATCATCTACTGTGCCCCTCATCCCTCCCAGTCTTACCGATGGCAGTCTCCGGCATGGCAAACAGTGTCTTCTCGGTGGCCACTCGAAATCGTCCATGAACTGACAGACCTACACCCTGCAGGTGGAGCAGAAGAAGGCCTATTATTAATCTTATATCGAAATTGTCACACTGAAAAAACATGCTGACGTGTGTATGAAGTTTAGAAAGCTACCATGCGTCTGTGTGTGTAACTTATGTGGCTCCCATAAGGGAGAGGGGTGAAGGCTAGTGAGCGGTACTGGCCAGAGGATGGTTCCAGCACAGCAAGACCTTTGTGTGTGTCAGATTAAAGGGTTACCAAAGAAACATCCGCATGCAAACATCCTCAGCTCATATATGTAACACATTATACAGACGCGTGATAAATTAAAGGAAAGATTCTCAATGCTTGACTACCACAGTGAGGGGATCCAGTGGCTCTGCAATGCTCTGGGGGACATTTTCTTGCATTGTTTGGGTTAACTTGTTCCCCTAAAAGAATAGGTTACTGCAAAAAGTGATCACCTTCAGCCTATGATGCAATGTTTTTATGCTGATGGAAGTGATCTCTTCCAGTGGTCAATGAATGGTCTCATGAGTATGAAAATTATGGGAATCATATGCAATGGCAGTCACCAGATCTCAAACCAGCTGAACATCTGTGGGTGATCTCCACCACCAACATCAAAGCTCCAAATAAGGGATTATCTTTTGTAAGAATGATCTTCCCTCGAATGATGTTCCCTCCCTCAAGTAGGGTCCAGAGACTTTTAGAATCACTGCCAATACAAATGGAAGCTGTTCTGACAGCACGTAGTAACCATTCTTCCCAGTCCCTAAAGGAGACAGCTATCCACATCACGTGAGGACACGGTTTTATTGATGGCACTACCATTATTCTATACACAGTGGGCTCCACAAAAATTAAACTGGACTAGAAAGATAGAGAAGTTCCATCTATTACAATTGTTGGGCATGGTTGGGGTGTTATCTCTTTCTTAAAGCTTTGATTTAGTCACAAATTAGAATGATAAACTGGATTCCTCAAAGGCAACCAGACAAAATAAATAATCAATTAATTTATTCATCCTGTTCTTTATCCAAACAGTAGAAGACAAACAGACTAAACTCTCATTTCAATGCTCTTATGCCAGATATTGGCAAAATGGACAGAGCAATAAATGGCACAAATATAATTCTATGAATAACATGGGAGTCATCAAAATAAAACTAAAACAAAAGCTAAGTAGTCACATTAACCACCAATCTGAGGATTTCTTGTTCAGCCACATGGGGTATATGTTGTGATCGGATGCTGAACTCTGCACAGGATCATTTGCTGGTCAAGTAATAAAGAATCCAATATGTCATTGACTGGCAGTGATTAATAACAAGGTCATCAGGTAACCCCCCCATCACACCCTTGTGAACTGGAGGCTGGATACACTTGTACAAAAAGGTGTGTAAGATTGTGCTTGCAGTTGGAAATATGTCAGTGTTACCAGGCCACCAAAGTTCTGTTAAAAGAAAAACCTGCCAACAAGCTCCTTTTAGCCATTGGCCCATTTTCCTGATGATTTATGTTTTTGCATATTTGTCACATTTACATGATTCACATCATCAGACAAATTTAAATTAGACAAACATAACATAAGTAAACAAATAATTTAGTTTTTAAGTGATGATTTTATTTATTAAGGAAGAAAAACTATATGACCCTATGTTAAAAAGTAATTGCCCCCTAAATCTGATAACCGGTTATGCCACCCTCAGCAACAACAACTTCAATCAAGCATTTGTGATAACTGGCAACAAGTCTTTCACATCGCTGTGGAGGCCCGCTCTTCTTCGCAGTTTTGTTTTAATTCAGCCACATTGGAGGGCTTTCTGTGCATGAAACGCCTTTTTAAGGTCATGCCACATCATCTCAATTGGATTCAAGTCCTGACTTTATCTAGGCCACTCCAAAGTCTTCATTTTGTACTTTTAAGCCATTCAGATGTGGACTTGCTGGTGTGTTTTGGATCACTGTCCTGCTGCAGATCCCAAATGTACTTCAGCTTGAGGTCACAAACTGATGGCTGGACATTCTCCTTTAGCATTTTTTGGTAGAGAGCAGAATTTCTGGCTCCATCAATCACAGTAAGTTGACCAGGACCTGAAGCTGCAAAGCAGCCCCAGATTATTACACTACCACCATCATGTTTGACTGTTGGTATGATGTTCTTTTTATGAAATGCTGTGTTTTACACTAAATGGAACAAGATGCACACCTTTCAAAAAGCCCACAGAACATGTTTCCAAAGGTCTTGGGGATCATCAAGATGTTTTTTTGGCAAAAGTGAGATGAGCCTTTATGTTCTTTTTGGTCAGCGGTGGTTTTTACCTTGGAACTAGGCCGGCCACTTCTGTGAAGATTCACTGCTATTTGAAGTTTTCTACATTTGTGGATACTGGCTCTCAACAGGTCTAGCAGTAATCAGATATGAGTGTGGCTAGTAAAAAATGCAATTTACCACAGTCACTTCATGTTTTAAATAGACGGGCAATTACTTTGTCTCATAGGGCCATGCAGGTTGGGATAGTTTTTTTCTTTAATAAATAAAATTATCACTTAAAAAACTCCATTGTATGTTTATTTGGGTTATCTTTGTCTGCTATTTAAATTTGTTTGATTCACTGAATCACTTATGTGTGACAAAAATGCAAAAACATAAACATAAAAAAGGGGCAAGTTTTTCACACTACTGTATATATCACACTAAAAACATACTACACCAGAGTAAAGACTGAAAAACAAGAACTAAAATAAAAGCTCAAAATAAATTTAGAGAATTACATTAAATCATCCCAGAGTCAATCTTCAACTTTATTGACCTCAATATAGGTAGCAGCAGCCACAGTGATAGGATTATTAAGGAAGATAGGATACGTAACAAATCTCAGTCATATAGCCCAATGAGCATACATAATAAAGGACAAATGCAACTAATCCAAATCACAACCTTATTAAGTAACTGCAGACAACTAAGGTGGGGTAAGGAATACAGAGTAAAAAACTAAAGGTTTAGATAATAATATGAATGCACATAAGAGTCATTTCTAATTACTGATAGAATGTGTTAGAATCATCATGTCAAGTGGTTTGACTGGTGCTAAGCTGTTTAAAATCCCCTAATATTCAGTTTTCAAAGGAGAAAATCCTCATGTGTTTGCCTGACCAGTGATTACTATGTAAACTGTTCAACTAGTTAAGTGCTTATTACATTTCAGAGCTAATCAACTGGTGCAGCACAAATACAGTGTGCTGTGGTGCAGTCAGTTTCATATTTACCATTAATACATTGATATCCTGAGACAATATGGATAACGTAACTAAATCTAGGTTTACATAAAGATACAATAAGCAACTTTTGCAAAACTAAAAGAAGAGGAATAGTGAAAATCATTCCACTGCTCGGCTCTAATACTACACTCTGCAAGACCCTTAGGATAATAGTGGTACTGAAATGACAATAACTACTAAGAATTCTACAAAATCTACCAGTCAAACAGAAATGACCTTCTCTGATTAGTTATAAGAGTGAACCAGCCTATTTCTGAAACGATGGCTTCAATAAAAGTCATTATTAATAAAAAAGAAAAAAAACGTCTTTAATGAATCACAGTGTGCAGATAAAGTCTGACACCTACTGAGAGCTAAATCACTGCCAACTGACAATTAGCATCTGTGTGATTACAGTCGTCAAGCTGTCTTCACCTTGTTCTTGGGGAACAGCATAAAAGATACAACTGCAGAGCCACAGAGCTGTGCGGCTGTCTTTGCTTTTAAGGCTGGGTGACAAGTGACCACAGAGAATCACAAATATCTGATGGCTGCAGACTAAACAGATGTCTGCCAAGTGTCGCTGTGTTTGTAAAAAGAGCCAGATCTCAATACTAAAGCCAAAGGAGGGCACAGAAGAGACATGCTGTGACATAAAATACATGATGACTGCACTTCAGCATGACAGCACTTGGGCTCAGAGCGAAGACAGGCACTTGGATTATTGTAGCACATTGTTACACAGACGTTACAGAGAAACAGGAAATATCAAAATGTCAGTTTTAAATTATGTTATATATGTAATATATAATGATGTAATATACAGAATTTTATCAAATAGTGTTAAACTAAGAGTGTACTGTTACATTAACTAAACAAAGTTAAATAGGATTATGAAACTACAATGGCTAAAGGCTAATCAGACTTTTCACTGTTTATTTTACCATGTCATAATGTTTCATGACATTTTTATTTCACAACTGCTGTGTTACAAATCACTCCTTCACAAATAACTATGCAAAAAAAAAAAAAAAGTTATTGCGTGAATCTTGCCCCTAACCCATGTTAACAACCTCAGCTACAGCTAGCATCTTTACTAGCTAGTTCATGTTAGCTAAAGCAACAGCAAAGCTGCAGTTACAATCAATTAGCCAACTACCTGCCTAAATTAATAATTAAATAGCAAATAAGCCTAAAAATGTCTATCCTGCAGCGGCATAATGCCTTTAACTCAGTATTACTAGGAAGAATCAGTGTTTGCTGCTAACAGCTAGTTCACAGGCCTTTATCACTGAGGACAGTTTAGCTTGCTTCAGGAAAAGCAATGTTCTGTGATGCTGTAATATTAATATTTCAATAATTAAGTAAAAATAATGTCTAAAAAGACCCTTCATATACTATTTATACCACTAAATGTCTCACAGTTAATTCCACTAATACTGGACATTATGGAGTTGAATATGAGCAAGGTAACGTTTCAGCAAAACATCTAGTGTTCCTCTTGTCTTCCTCTATTATTAGACTGAGTGAGTCATGAAGAACAGAGTGCACTTGAATAAGATAAATGAGCTGTATACGTAATAGCAGCCATTTCCTCTGAAGTGTAGAAAAAAACCTAACCTGAAAACAACAATGGAAAAGAAAAAAAAATGAATGACTGTGTTTTTGCGTTGATCATTTGATGAACCCAGAGGAGGGAGGCTCCACTATTTCACAATATCGGAGTTTCACCATAAAAGTAGTGGAACATTCTCACATGGCGTATGAGTGGTACCACCAAGCGCCATAAAAGAACATGTCCCCACATCCTCCTGTAAACAATGGAAATGTACAAAAGAGGAGCATGTTTACAGCTCGTGCTTACAAACTGAACACACTGCAGAATTTACAACCAGGCAGGCGGAGTTTACACTAAGAATGTGGAGAGGTTCATAAAGCAATCATTTACTTGGTTTACTTGATGCAAACCAAATATTGATAGAGCAGGTGAGCTGAACTGCAATAAAATGATGTAGAGCAACTGCACCACTGTTCAGTGCACCACCTCTGTCATGTTTGGTTCTGTTGGTGAGCACAGACAGACAGGAAGTCAGAGAGTGGTGTCTGTTGGAAAAAGCACGACAGGCATGTTAAGTTACTTTCCAGTTCACTCTTGCTCAAACTATTCACTTTCAAAAAAAAAAAAAAAACGCTCACTCTGGAAGATAAGGACCTTAATGCGGGGATCAGAATATGTTCTGTTTTCTCATCAGGCGATGCGGGCATTAGCAAATAAGAGCTCAGTTCTCCAGGTGAAAGAGATTAGCCACACAGCTCTGGACAAATATCCATCAACCGGGCAGCAGCCACTATGCTCCCCCTGTTAAGAATGATCATACAAACAGTCTATACTGTCAAAGTATGTAAATGTTTGAAACCTGACGAGGAAACACAAACAACGGGCACAGAAAGAGAGACACAGTGTCTGCTCAAACGCAAAGCAGCAGACACAGATTAATAACACTTCAGCATTCGCGGACCTTAATTCTAGGGATTTAAAACTTGGAGAGCGGTGAATGATGTGCGTGCGGTGAGATCCCTCTGATGTAACGGCTGCAATGACTTTCCTCCCTGTTGGTTTGCGATCACTAGTCTGACATGGGAGCTCTGCCCTGAGCACAGAGCACGTCCTCGAACGGGGACTCTGGTGCCTGTCGGACTTTCCCATATATAGAACTGGCTTGTTTTCGATCGTCACACACATTAAGCAGCAATCAGCCTGAGGATGGTTTGTGTCAACATTAGTGTCTTCTCTGTGCCGTCATGACAGATGGGAGAGGTAAACGTCAAACCACTTTACTCCCACAGTCATAAATCCACAGAAAGTTTGACAATATGATTTGTAAGTTGTGCAAATCATAGTAAAACATCACAGCTGAAATGATGAACTGACGTCAAAGCACTGAGTAGATTTAATATGGTGGCTGATTGGTGAACTGTGCTGAGCACTCAGCTGTTGCCGCATCCACTACCACATGTTCCCCATTATTGTTTCTTCAGCTTTGTTCTGACAAATAAATTACAGCTTCTGTTTCTTTTGGCAAGGAAAATGATAAGCGGGGATGTCATGATGATCATGGCTGTCTAAACACAGAAAGACAGGAAAACAAGAGCATTTTTTTTGGGTGGGGGGGGCTTCACAGCTTCCAGGATTCACTGTGAAATCCAGATTAAACTCAGATAAGAACAAAAAAATCACAGCATATAACAGTGATACAGTTTACAAAGTCTAACAGTCGTCTAAATGAAAAAAAATGAACTACGTCTGACAGTCTACTGGAGTTTAACTGAAGCTCATTCTGATGGTTGGTATTCAAAGGGTGAAGGTATCTGTTGTGCAGAAGGGTTTGTCCGGTCTTCACTCTGACACACACAGACATGAGCAGTAATAACTCAGTAGCTATGAATGGTGGTGGGTGACATTATTAACACCTCAGGAGTAAGATCACAGTCAAGATGGCAACAGAAGAGGAGAAACATAAGTCCAGACGCATCCAAAAAACAGATGCAGTGTCTCCTCCCACCAGGTTACAATAAAAAAAGTAAAATAAAATACACAACTCAAAGTCACAGAGATCAAAGTCATGCCTTCTAAACGAGTCACTGTGCATCTCTCTCTGCATTATGATCATCTTATCATACTTATTATTATCGTAAAAGGTAGAAATTCAAACTGACACCTGGAGGGAAAAACCAGCGACAACAACAATGATGCGTCACTTTTTCTTTCAACCAATCAGAGGCCAAGCTGCCACTAAGCAGCATGTCACGTCTGCAGATAATTCTCTGCTGACCCCTACTGGCAAACTTCAATACTTCATTCAACAAACAACACTGTTCAGTCTAAAACTCTGCCAGAACAAAATAGCTATTTATACTACTGTGTACAGTTATAGGCTAAACGATATCACAGAGATTCATTAGAAAATAAATGTACTTACCCCTCCCATTGTTATTCCATCAATAAGGGCAACATATGGCTTCCTGCATGTTCCTTTAAAAATAGAAAATGACAAAAAAGAATGACACAGCACACAAACTGATAAAGCACTGTGTGAAAATGTATAGACCATTACTGTCTGAATATCAAAAGAAAAGAATACCTATGGCATTGTTGAGAATGTATTCTTCACGGAAAAAGTCCTCTGTAAGAGAGCCACCAACCTTCCCTGCTTCTGCGATCACTGAGAGGAACAAACATAACAATAATGAGCATATTTCTCCTACAGTCATGTTGCTGCACACAAAGCTCCCCATGGATTTACCTCTGATGTCTCCACCAGCACAGAAGGCTCTTCCACCAGCTCCTTTGATAATGATAATGTCAGTCTCACTGTCGCTCTCCCAATACTGCAATTAGAAAATAAGTAGCAGAAATGTAAAGAAAAAAACCCCCACTGGACTCTGAAAAAAGACGTTAAAAGACCTAAAACTAGCAACTGAGGTTAATAACAATGTAATATAACCAACATATTACAGGTGTAAATACTCAGGCTGTTATGGTTCTGAAAACTGAGCCTGATAACAGCTTAGGTAGCTAGAATCAGACACTTTTCATAAGAGGACCTAGCACTTGCTTTGTCTGCAGGTTTTGCATTAACTGATCTGATCTTCAGATCTGTTACATCCCTACTGCGAATTCCAGGAATACAGTATAATATATTATGTGTGTTTATCTGTATCTTAATAACACTTAATACATTTCTCATACTTGATATTTGCCCCATTAAGCTTTTCTTACCTTAAGCTGAGGGTAAATCTGTCGAATCATCGACAGGGTTAGGGCATTCAGGGCTTTGGGTCTGTTCATGGTGATCACACCAACTCTGCCCACCTTCTCCAGAAGAACCTCTGGCTCCACGTGACTGGACATCTGCCACAAAACACAAACAGCAGGCGATAAATCTTTATAGCACACTGTAAGAGAATGGAACAATATCAGAGACTCATATATAACAAAACACTACAGAGCAAGTACACCTATTAAAGTTATGCATTGTGTAAAATAGTCACAAAAGACAGATATTGAACATAAAGAATCAGAATCAGCACTGAAATCTGTATAAATTGTGGTTGGTGTCCCAGAAGCAAAGCCAACATCTCTCTGTACCTTTCTGCAGGTATCAACAGCTCAAGACAGATGGTCGCCCACCCTTTACCTTGTTTTGCTGAAGGTTTTTGCTGTTATAAGAAGTTTTCTCCACTGACGCCTAAATCTCCCGTTTGTGCTATATAAATAAACTGAATTTACCTGAATTAAATTGAAAATGACTCACAACAGTTAACTTTCTACAGAGATGGGGGACACTTGCATAGTATCACTTTGTGCTGAAACCAGTTAAGAAGCAATACAGGTTTGGTTCATGATTAATCCTGCTGTTTTTTTACCTGACAGACGAATGTGAAATTTCATTACAATAGTAGTTTAACATTATTTTGCCCAGTCTTGGACAAAATAAGTGGTGACATGCTAAACATTGTTATCAGCTACAGAAAATGATTATTATTAGAGTGTCTCACAGAGTTTAGTTTTCTATATAAGCTACATTAATAAGGGGGGGGGGGGGTGCGCTCACCATGTGACCCTGGATTCGCTGCAGTCTGCAGAGGGACCTCAGTCTGGAGGCATCAGCCAGGACAGGATGAGGGCAGATATTAATAACTACTGTATACAGTCTAAACACACAGAATATCTTTCAAGTACTTCAAATCAGTTAACATTAAAACATAAAAACGTTAACTGTGGGAAACGTTATATTACTGTACTTACAGTGAACAATGGAAGTAATACAGCTCATAGCACAATTAAGTTTCATCATGTCTGACATTAAAGGACATACATCTTCACTGCTGCACTAACAACCGTCTATACCGTAAAAACTCGGTTACAATCGTCGTCACATGTCACCAACCTGTACGTGGACGTCAAAACCTTTAAGGACATTATTACTTGTGACTTATGTCGTGTTGCCAACAGCTGCACTTCACAGCCTGCAAATTTCCACTCCACAGTTACCACAGTATTTTTTTTTTGCGTTTACTTCCTGAAGAACGTAACGAGCTGCCCCTGATTGGTCGACGTTGATGACGCCATGGTGGGCGTACGCATCATAGAAGGAGAGTCAGTCTGAGCTGTGTTTGTGTCACACTGCCCCCTACTGTAGGGAGGTGGAGGTGCTGACTCATGCGCAACTATTAATGAAATCAATCAAAAGAGCAGTGGTTAAAAGTGGCAACATTTAACAACAAATAACAAAATACATTAGAGTGTATTAGAGTATTAAACAGTAGTTTATATTAAGTTTCTAAAAAACAACAACAATAAAATGCTGCTAACATTCATTGTAAGTATTTTACTTTTGATACTTAAAGTACAGCAACAAGCGTAAACAAATTTTAGTTTAAAAACATTTTAGTAAAAAAAATTTTATACTTTTATTTTCAAACAAAAAATTACTACTATATAATTACTATATGCATCTCTCAACACTTAATGAATGAATGACATTTATCGACAGTTTTTCTTGTATAATATATATTTTTAAATACAAAATCCTTAAAGCTGACTTAACTTGTTATGTCAAGGGTTTGACATTGTTGTTAACTAGCTTAAGTGTTTGATTACTCAGACTATGAGGAGATTATGGTGACTGCAGCGGCGGTTTCAAGGTGTTTTCTACTGCTGTAGGGGTAGCTGAGTAATATGCTCAGTCATTGTTCATTAAGTAAATAAAAGCCTCACTTTGTTACATTACCTAGAGTAGCAAATGAGAATTTAGTTTTTCACAAGAAGCACCTGCTGAGACCTCAGAAGACTTTCAATCAAGAGTTGACGGAGTCACTGGAACTAGTTAACAACTCCTGCAAATCACGACTGCATGGAGCAGTCATGCACCGTGGCAGAAAACCACAGAGAGAGCTGCTGCTCTCCGGTAAAATACATCACAACGCAAAGATCAACAAATACTACTGGAAAAATGTTTGGTGAACTGATGAATCAGTGGTTGAATTGTGTAAAAAGGGTGCTGCATACCAACATGAAAACACCATCCCAGTGGTTAGGATCAGTGAGTTTATGAAGGTATCTTAAAGGTTAATGTTATAATGTCATATTCATGCAGAAATCAGGTTACTGCAAACATTGCTTAATCATTTCCCAGCATTTATCATAGATAGAAATCACATTTATTTATTTTTTTTGCACACACACAATTGTGGATACATACTACATATTTGTTTTTCTTATTGTAAAAATGCAGGTCTTCAAATTTTTAAGCTTATATGTTGAGAATCACTTAGAAAGTAAAAGAATGATTTGATATGAGATAGGAGGATGTAGGTCTTCTTTCTTTCATCTAGTCAGAGTCACTGCTGCAGGAGCTGCTGGAGGACTGTAGCACACAGGAACACAACAGACAGATATAAAAATCATAAATAAATGAATAAATCAGTTCAGTTCTCTGTAAGTATGACGTAAAGCTAAGATTGTAACTGTCTATTATTCAATCTTGAATAAACTGACAACAGTACAGCACTGTTATTGTTTCCTCTGATTTTTTAGTTAGTGATTTATCAGTTCAGAGGACGTCATGTGGAGACGCTCTGGAGCAGGAGGTTGACTGACAGCGCATCTCCATAGTATGCACAACCAGATGATGTCAGCTGGAGGAATCTTTTGGCTAGAAACAGAGAGACACTGTAATATAATACCATTCATATGCATCTTACCCCACGGCAGTCCTTCCCTTTCTTATGACAATGGCCATGTTTGTGACCATGCTTGTGCTTGTGCTTGTGCTTGTGCTTATGTCCATGTCCGTGACCCTTTCCATGGCAATGTCCATGACCTGGTCCATGCCCGTGCCCATGGCCACAACCAGGCTGAGGTCCCGGTCCACATGGTCCAAATGGACCAGGGGGCTGAGGGGGGCAGCATGGTGGTGGGACAGTGCCTGGAGGACAGTGAGGGTATCCATTTGGCATCTGATTTGGGTAGCCAGGGGGGCACTGGATTCCTAAACGTAAGAAGACAGAAGACAGAAGAACAGAAGAAGAATCAGTACTTAGCTGAAGTTATCACCAAGTGTGTAACCCTCACAGATCAGTGTCTTTACCTTTTTTGGGTCGGGACATTTTGAAAGGTCTGGTGGAGCTACGGGTCCTGAAAATGAGAAAAACAAGCTCTTTAAAAAAATCAACACAATTTGTCTTTCATTATCCATGTCCAGTCAGTTTCTATAAGTGAATCTCAAACAAACAAAATCATGAGCAGAGGTTCAGTGGGTAACTCACAGTGTGCTGGAGCGCAGAGTCACAGCTACAGCTGCAACCTGCTCGTCTCTTTTATAACCTGATGCTGCCCCACTTCACATCATCAGGGGCAGCACCACAGCTCTCATCACAGATGGGCGTGCGCCTGTAAAGTGAAATCAATATGGACCACACACAATCTAAAAGACAGAGCAACACCACACAGTAATTTGAGATTCTGTTGCATTACGCTTTTTGTTCAGAAATCCGAAATGTTCTGATTTGGTTTTGGTTGTTCTCCAGTTTACATTTACACAGAAAAGAATGAGGCCACAGTGAAATGGCTATAAGCAAGTGATAAAAACAGGATTCAAGCGAATGTGCTGCTGCAGGGTGCGTACGTGTTTGTGAAAAACATAGTTAAGACATGTCTTAATTCAACCTTCCCTGGGTAAATAAAGATAATACTGTATGAAAACACGGTTACAGATAACACATACAGAGTAATATGAAACTCCAAAATAGAGAACAAGGAGGGCGAGGCGTTCCAGAAATGACTAGAACTGTTTTAAGTTGTCAGAATAGCAGCAGACTCTTAGCATCAGAGGTCAGTTGCACAGTTTACAGCTTTTTGACTTTACACAGTCGTGCACAGAGACATGTTTGAGAACGCTGAGTGGTGGCAGCATTCTGCTCTGCTTTGATGCCGATGGACTTGATGTGTTGCACAGAGTAGATATAATAAGCAAGAATAATGAAGAAGGAGGAGATATTGGGTCGTTGTGTTGCAGCTTTCTCTATTTTATCTCTTTGTTGATGGGCAGGTGGTGCACTTTTGGTCTGTGGAGGTGTTACACTGAAAAAGGTGACTGCTGCGGTTCAAACCTGTGCTATGATGTTGGGGAAAAACCAAAACAATGGGCAAAACAGATGATAAGAACTTGAGATTTCTGTGTGTGTCACCACAGATCACCAGTGACATGAATGCTCATTATCACCACTTTGTGTGATCTTTCAGTATATTGAACCTGTTTAATGCTGTTTTAGTGCTTTGACACAAGCTGTAGTGTTGTAGATCTCCTTATTAGTGAAATCTATTGTGTTTCCACTGCGTCTGCCTGGTTATCTTATGTGATGTTAGTCACTCCAAATCACTCTACATCTCACTCCTGCTGTTACTTATCTGGAGGTCACTGCCGCTCGCTTGTATTGCTGCTGTGTGTCTCCTTCAACACAGCTCTCATACTGTACAGTAAGTACACACACACACACACACACACACACACACACACACACACACACACACACACACACACACACACACACACA
>JAUYWH010000013.1:19351629-19365993 GCA_034779795.1 Ctenopoma multispine
GATAGATAGATAGATAGATAGATAGATAGATAGATAGATAGATAGATAGATAGATAGATAGATAGATAGATATTTTAATGTAAATGCCTTAAAGATAACTATTCAGGACACGTGGCTTCAGAAGGAAGTTTTAGTTAAATACTATTTAGTATCATTGCCAACCATAAAATTAAAACTTCCGGGTGTTTAAGGTCTAAATTTTGGAGTCATGTCTTTAGAAAGTCAAATCAGGTTTCAGGTGAAACTGGAAGACTGGAGCCGGAGGTACCGATCTGTTTAAAGGTAAATTTAAGAACTAAAGACATGTTAATCTTATCAATACAAAGTGTTAAAACCGTCGAGACCTACAGATACAAAAACACTCAGCTGTACCAATACAGGTTTAACCAGTTACAGAACATTGTCTCATGCAGGAACCAAAACACTCGCCCACGGCTGCATTCAAATGTTTCTGTACGTCAACCACGACCCAACCCAAATTTGTATGTTTCCATGACACACTAACGCAATACTTCATGACACTTATGTTGAGAACGTTCACACACTTCTCAATCCTTAAATTAATTCACATCTTTAACTCCACTTCAAAAGTCTAGGTGGATAAGTGAAAGCAGAACTGGTCACAGGTAAAAAAAAATGAAGATGAACTAAATGTACATAGAGAGTTTGTGAACATTTCTTTTGCTGATACAGATGTGACAGTAACACTTTTTGGAGCCTAAGTCCAGTTTATACATAGACCGTATGTGTTGTTCTGTGCAGCAGGGTGTTGTCAGAAAATATCTTGTCTGTCCACATTCTCACAGTGAGTAAAGATAGAACATGGTGGAACAACTCTGTTTACGTTGTACCACAGCATGTGGCCGCCTCCGCCTCCAGCATCCAGACGTTTTCATAAATGTGCTATAATTAATGTCACACATTAATGGATGAACGTGGCTTTGCTCTTTATCTTTATCTATCTGTTGCCATGGTGAATTGTAGTGTCAGGGTAAATCATCAGCACTGTTGTAAACTACATGTAATGAAATGAGTCATATGTCATACCTGCAGGGATTTATGTATTACCGTTTCTTTTCTGTGTGTGTGTGTGTGTGTGGGTAGTTAACTATTAAAACTACAAACACATGTTTTGATTTTTTGTTTAGCCCTCGGGTATTCCGGGACTGGAGATCGTCAGCTCAGATGTAAAACATTTAAATAAATAACAGTATGTGTATATTTCATTAAACAAGTACTGGTTATTGCTATGTATTAACAAATGTTCAGAGAAGTTGCTGCATGTTATTTTAGAACTTATTTTGCTGAGTAATCCAGCTTGGTGCAGTACTTCCACCTGGACTCTAGAGGGCATAAATCTGAATGATGTCACTATGACCTTTAGACATTTTTTACTATTAACTCAACTGAGTGGGGTTTTTTTGTTACTAGTTTTATTAACGATTATGTTTAGTAATGTGTCAGCCTCTCTTGTGGTCCAGCAGCATCATTTAAATGTTCTGTATTTCCAGTAGCCTCAATGACTTAAATACTTTTTCTGCACAGCACACACGTGCATCAGTTTTATTTCCACCAAAAGTCTAAATATCTTTTCTTCCAGAGAACCACGGTTTTTCTTCCTGGTGTGTCAAGTTCATCATTACATCATTACAGCGAGTTTTCAGTTTTGCTTTATACAGAAATGCAATAGCTATGTGTACTTATCTACTTGTCAGAGTCACATGTCACATGCTTAGTCTAATAATGAAAACACTATTTGGAACAAATAGATGTGTAATATCAGCGTTTTGTGGATGAATTTCAAACTAATAAAAAAACCTGTCTGACACTGGCAGTGTATGTAGTTATTGCTGTGTACAATTGAATGTTATAATTTTGTGACTTAGCACACTGTAAAACATTAGTCAGGAAAGAGTGGAGCCAGCTTTTCTTGTTAATATAAGCTAACAGGCAGGTTTTGATGCAGGAGTTGATGCTGCTCTGTATTAATGATCATCATACCTAACGTTCCAGGCATTATGAAAACCCTTAAATTAAAAGAGACACTCTACGTTTTGAGCACATCAGAGGTAAGATGATCAAAATAGTGCCATAGTTCAGGTACTTCTGGTTCTGACTGTGTGTGAAGCTACACCTCAAACAGAAACTATTCAATGCTCATAAAAAGAGGCAGAGTGAGAACTCCCATTAACATCTTTTTGGGTTTTTTTTACATACACAGATTTTTTTTTATTCTTTGTATAAACATTTACAGCACGGTAACAAGAGACAGACTTTTGAGTTTGAATCCATGTATCACATCCAGCCTTAAACCAGCCTTTCTGTCTCCTACTATTTCAATAGCATCCAACAGCTAAACATGAAGAAATCCCTCGTCTTACATCCTAATATTCACACTTAAAATACAAGTGTAATGAACACAATGATTATGATTCCAAGTAGGAAGATGAATCCAGATGAGTGAACGTGTCTGCGACGTGAAATCTTTGTCTAGTCCGAGTCACTGCTGCAGGAGCTGCTGGAGGACTGCAACAAGAACAGAGAACACATGTCATGCAGTGAGGATGTGACAATGGATTCGTTTAATGAAAAGTATTGTATTTTCCTCATACACTAAATATATTGTGTCAATAATCCGATTTCTTTAACGTTTCTTTGAAGGACTTCAGTTAGTAAAGAACAGTCAATTTCAGGCCAAACTGAACCTTAAACCCACAGTAACTGTTTTTGGCCTCTTTGAGGCAAAAGAAACTTTTCTCTTTGGTTAGTTTCCAGTTGCTTACATTAAAATCGATTCACTTGATGAATGTCACTTCTACATTGATCCCATTTTAGCTCCGATTTTGGTCAATACTGCTACAAACTCCACTGTGTGCACCAGCTAATTGTTAACTTTGTCTCTGTGTTGAATGTTGCTGGGCAGGTAGCAGATCTTTGGTTTGTGTTTGGAATCCTCTGTACGTTCATCACTACAAGTGTCATATTATTCTTTTCTTTTGTATTACACAATCACCAGCATCAGTATGAACAGTAGATGTGGTGGACATATGTTACTCAGTAGCTTATAAAGAATTAGAAGAACTTACGTCTGCAGTATTTACTTTAGGTGAATAAAGACTTTACACTGTTCAATAAAAACAAAACCAAACAAAACAAAAAAACTGGATCTTACCCCATGACAGTTCCTTCCTCTCTTGTGACAGTGAGCATGCACATGACCATGCCTGTGTTTGTGGCGACGACCAAATCCAAATAAGTGATGACCGTGGTGATGGTGACCGTGGTGATGGTGACCGTGGTGATGGTGACCGGGGTGATGGTGACCGGGGTGATGGTGACCGGGGTGATGGTGACCGTGGTGATGGTGACCACGTCCATACTCAGGCCCATACCCAGGTCCTGGAACAACGTACCCAGGCCCGTACCCAGGCCCAGGACCAGGCCCAGGCATCTGGCCAGGTCCATACCCAGGACCAGGAACTTGGCCAGGGCCGTACCCAGGTCCTCCAAAGTTTCCAACAGGTGGGGCTACAGGATTATAACCCGGTTGGCCAGGCTGGCCAGGGTAGGGCTGGGGTGGGACAGAGCCTGGTGGATATTGAGGGTATCCTCCTGGCATTGGTGGCTGACCATAGCCAGGAGGATACTGGTTTCCTAGACAAACAGGGGAGATGGGGTTCACTTAATGACAACTGTTAAAATCTAAAGAAAGAAAGTTTGACAACAGGGATGCAGATTTTAGCATAAAGGAAACAATGAAACTACTAAACTGTTTACCTGGATTATTCCCATACATTTCAAATCTTCCAACCCAAACCCTGAAATGAAAAGAAGCCACTTAAAAGCACATAAATCTAAAAAGAAATCCATCTTCATTACATTTACGTGGATATAAACAGCTCTGGAAAAACTCAGTGTTACACAGTTTAGAAAGAGAACAGCTGCCAGCTTGGACTAATGGGATGTTAGATGTTGTCAAACAGGTAGTGCGGGTCACAAATGTGTGTGTGTACAGCAAAGTACGGTTTGTGCTCTGTCTTACAGAGACACACATGTAACACAAGGGAAATACACAAAAGCTGAGGCCTCTGTCAGTACACGCAGACGCACTTTGATTCCGTGTTTGATTCTGCGTGTTATCACTTATCCAGACCCAGAGCTAAACCTCGAACTTAAATCCCAATACCAAGGACAGTCTGCGTTAGTTAGAAGTGCACACTTACCGTGTGGAGCTCAGATGACACAGCGGTCAGGTGACTCTGCTTTTATAGGAGGCCACACCTGAGCCGAGGCTCATCATCACAGAGAGGACGTCAACTCCACCCCACTAACTGTTTATTGGAACTCTTTGTTGGGCTTTGCAAACGTAGACTTGTATGATGACAAGCGATACTTAATAAAGTCGCAATCTTTCAAGAATAATGCCGGAATATTGTAACGATGAATCCTATAAAGAATTGCGTCGAAATAATGAGAAAATAAATAAACTATGTAGTCGAGTTAAGGTCTTTTAAGTCAGGAAGGAATTGTTTGCACTGTGAACGACTTAAAGAATAAAATATGTGCTGCTGAAAACAAACTGCAAAGGACGTTGGAACATAACGTCGTGACGCACGATGATCTCCACTACTGATCATCTGATCTCTCCCGCCGACCAGCAGAAAGCTCACAGCAGTGTGATGCGTGGAGGAGTGTGTGTGGTTATTGTGTCATACGTCGGCGCCATGTACACGTTAGTGAAGATAAACACATCCGTGCGTAAAAGCGCTCAAATCAGATTCCAACAGGGATCAACATGTAGCGTGTGTCCTGCTGACTCCAGATGTCTGCAGGACTTTAATGACGCTGTGGACAACAGATACTGTCAGGATCACTCTGATATATGCAGGCCATATATTCATTCAACCATAAATGGTAATAAATACATTTACTTAAGTAGTTAAACGTAGTTTGGAAGCACTTGTACTCTACTGGAATATTTTATGTTACTTTTTTTCACTCCCCTACATTTCAAAGGGAACTCTTGCACTTTTTACCTCACAGATGTACATTCTTCTCATGTTTAAAGTTAAAGGTTAAAATCAGAATTGTTGTTTTTGTTCCACAGATCCGTAACATATCTTCATCCTTGTCTTTAATCCATTACTAGATTTTTTCTTTGCCATGATTTTCACCTTTAAACGTTTGTTGAACAAATCGGACCTGGACTTTTACATCTATTTTATCAGCAGCATCACATTCAACACTGTTTTCTGAGTGGAGTACTTGTACTTACTTATTTAAAGAATTTCAAGTTGTAGTTCTCTTTGTAGAGGAGTATTTATTTAGGCTAATACTTGCAGTTACACTTGCATACTGAATATGTGTACTTGTACCACTCGCTTTTAATTTCAAACATTCTGTTGGTTTTATGAAATTAGTTGATTTATATATTTTAAGCACTACTCCACTATTTCTGTGTATTTGCTACTAGAACTGAATCAACCAAAGTGATGTAATCCTGCAGCTGTAGCTGCAGCAACACCAACCACTCAGACTGTGTTATCTGGGTAAATGACTGATGCTACTTATTTTATTCAAATTAACAATTGGGAAGCTGATTGAGAAGAGGTTTTAAATTCATATTTACATAGCTCTATCAATTTAGAGTAGGCTTAGCCTCATCTCACCTTGATAGCACAGCCTATAAAATGCTACCAAACAAGTTCACCATGACACAGTGTCGACTTCAGAGACAACAGCCTGAAATCTTTTGTCATTTAGACGATAGTCTGTATCTGTGTAGAGAGAATCCATCCAATTTATTTTCATGTTGACATTTATTACATTAGTAACGATCAAAAAATGCATTTGAGTTGCATCATTTCTAATATCACATGTGAGTAAAACCAAATTAAGCTAAATTAAGTCAAAGAAATAGACAATGAAAGTTTGCAGTTGACAATTAGTTTTATCCAGAAATCTTCATCTAGTCAGAGCCACTGCTGCAGGAGCTGCTGAAAGACACAAGAGACAGACATCATTCATCACTCACATTAAAACCTCAACACGCTGATTTCAGTTTTAGTAGATTATCCACGTGTCTGAGTGAAAATTGAGAATATGACAAATTATCATTCAGAAATGTTTAAAGTTTGCTTCTTATTGATCAGTTTGAAAGAGTGAGTGTGTTAAAAAATAATCACTTCAAAACCAGAAACAGATCAGTCTGGACTGCTGAGGAGAACTGTCTTGATTGAGCTGAGTGCTGCATCGTCCACACTTACCCTTCTTGTGACACTAGTGCTTATGCTTCTCTCCGTGTCCATGTTTATGACCAGGTCCAAGCTCATGCTTGTGCTCATGGTGTTCCGGGCCATGCCCATGGCCATGGTGTCCATGTTCATGGCCATGCCCATGGCCATGGTGTCCATGTCCATGTTCATGTCCATGTTCAGAGCCATGTTCATGTCCAGAGCTATGTTCCTGTTCATGTCCTTCACCGCCATGGTGTTCTCCTGCAATCAGTTCATATATTGTGAAAGTTAAAATGACACATATGGAATTATATCTGGAAATAAGAGTGAAGAGGAATCACAAGCAACAGTGTTTACCTTTCTTGTGCTTAAACATGTTGAAACCCAAACCCTAAAATGGAAGAAAACAAGAATTTCAAAAATAAAAATATGAAATAAATTCACAAAGCGTCAAATGAGATACAAGCTGAGATAATGCTGAATTCAACAAACTTCAAAATCCAGAGGTGCAACTGTCAGATGTATCAAAATATGACATGTTGAGCAATAGAGCAGAACATTATTGTATATAAAATAACATGCACATAGTGTATATGTTATTCCCAGATTTTTGAAAATGATGATGACAAGCGACACCTTGAGAAACATAAACTACATTAAGTGATTAAAGTCGGAATCTGTCTAAAACAATTTGAATATTCTGGAAATGAATCCAAAAAGTTGAGAATTATGTTGGAAAAATTTAAAAAAATTGAGAATGACTTATCTATTTCGATTATGAACAGAGTTTGAGAGGTGAACTTACTGTGTGCTGGAGAGCAGATCCACAGATGCAGCCGTCTCCCGCTTCTTCTTTTTTATCAGCAGCCACACCTCAACCTGCAGCAGGTGATCAGAGGGGAAGTGCCTGAACGCAAATATGACAAATCATTTCTGTGCCGGGGGGGGGGGGGGGTTAGCTAGTATGATGGAGTGCATGCATGTGTAAACAGAAAAATACATTTAAATGTGTTTTAAAAAAATGATTTGCATGTTAAAGTCTTTACTTGGACTCTTAGCAGCCTATTATCTGTTCCATCATAGAGAGACAGATCATGCAGCACTAGGTTGAATGTCTTTATGTATTTAGTTCTTTTGTGCTGTGAACAGTCAGTGCAACAAACCTGTTTGACCCTTTTTTTAATCAAAACAAACAAGTATAGTGTTGTCAGGAAACCAAACCTGTATGTTCTCTTCTGGCCCTGCACTGCTGACTGGCTAACTAGTCTCACAGAGACACATTTTTGGACTAGAAGTAAGAGCAACTTATGAGCATACCTGTCCCACTAACATGCAGGCAGAGACATGCACAGATTCTTTAGGAGGAGAGATACTTTAATCACACTTAGAAAAAACAACAGTTTGTGTGAAGGAATTTGGATGAGAAGAAAACAGTGTGTACACAGATCCCACAGTCACGGTCGAGTTGCTGGACTCATTCATGGCACGCAACATTTTAAATCACCCGAGCACCAATGAGGACAATTAACTGTAACTGTTTCTACACAGGCAAGTGTTTATTCGCTGTGGTACATGTAGTGTTTGTACTAGACTTATACTATAACATCTTATTGTACACACACACTGCACAATGTAATCACTATGAAGAAGACTCTGCAGCATCTGAACTGTTAACGTGCACTTCACTCCTCTGGAGGAGAACTTTGACTTTATTGAAAGAATTCAACTTATTTGCTTTTGTTCCATCACATGGTCAAAGGCAGAAGAAGCAGTAGCTGCATATATCTTCACATTTCTGTTACAGGGACAATTCTCCACAACCTCCCTGTTAACCTCCATCATCCTGCACATATAAACCTTAATAGGCTCACATGGTGAAAATATCAGGGAGAATTACGACCGGCTTTCTTATCAGCATCTGATGAGGCTCAGGATTCTTAACAAACAGCAGAAAATACAAGTTGAACCAGTTCCACAGTTTTTCCATGTGTGGGATCCAGAAGACTCACTCATGCTTCTACTGTCACCCTTTCCTGAATCTCAGCAGCATGTGTACGTTTGGGACATTATCAGCAGCACTGTAACTCATTCCTTCTCCACAGAGTAAATGAGGATCTTCTATTTGAGCAAATAGAAGAATTGCTATTATTTCAATATGTGCTTAATTTGATATCTGAGTGTTTAGAAAGCAAACCAGGATGTGCAGTCATTAAAGGAACATATCAAAATATTACCATAGAACGTATAGAACAAACTTATACAAATGTTTTGCTACAGCTGAACAAAGTTTGTTCTGTCACTCTGGTTTGTAGACTAACGTCTTCACAGCTTAACCTTCCCTGCTAGCAGGCTGCTGGGGTAAAGTCTTGAGAAGCGGCCGAGGGTCCAGACTGGGAAGACGTTTCTGTAGGAGGTGTAGCTGATAGCACAGCTCTTGTTGAACACACCTGCAATATTCTCCTGGTGAGGAGGAAGCACAGCAGGTCACACACATATTTTCAGTACAATACTGTGGTTATAAGTTCTATTAATGGCAGAGTAAGCTACAGTAGTACACTGCTGGGCCAAATAAAGTCATGCTAACGTTCCTTTTCCTCGACTGCAGCACACATTCGCTGAAGGATTGTTTCAATAAGCTCATGCAGTGTCACCACATTTATTTCCTCGTTTCAGCTGACCTCACTGTGCGTTTCCACCTGAAACATATTCATCACTGCAGTAATGATCTAGTTGACGGCTCTTACCTACAGTATTTGCTTAGTGAAATCCAGGTGGTGACTTTTGTTTGGCCAGGCAGAGAATAATAACATGTAAATAATAAAAGAGGTGCAGAGGCACGGTGAGACTCACCTGTGGCCAGTCTCCATTGGGCATCTGCTTGTCGATTAGAAGCTGCACTCCTCTCTCAATAGCCTGCGTGTCAGGATGCCTGGTTATGCAAACAAGATTATACTGGATTTGAATAAATTGCCTCATTTTCATTCAGTTCTGCTTGTTTGGATTAAACAGTCAGGTGAATTAACCTTTACAGCAGAGGTTCAAAACCAAAGCCTGGAGCTGTCACATCAACATCGTGTCTCTGAGTTCAGGTCCGTTTTACCTGACGGCCATGAGGCCTAACAAAGCCCAGCAGGTGTTGTGGATCTGAGCGCTGCTGCTCTGGATGTAGCACCGCTGCTCGCATGACTCAAAGTCCTCCCCCCAGCCCCCGTCTGGCATCTGCCGACCCAGCAGGAACTGACAGGCTTTCTGCACCTCTGCACACACCTCCCTGGTAACAGATGACCCGAGAGTTCGGTTTATTAGATACCGTAGGCTGATCTGTGATGCCTGTTAAACCACTTCAGACATCTTTAGTTTGTGATCAGTGTGTGGATGTCTTACTCGTCCTTGTATATATGACCCATACAAGCAAAGGCTTCGAGGCCAAACCATGTCCCATATGTGAAGCAGACTCCCCAGGACCTGAGCACAAGCAAAGCAGGTTGAGTATGTCCTGATATTATGAAGGGTATCAGGTAAAAAGAAAAAATCACAAATGTAGGTTCACCCTTCCCAGGATCCATCAGGCCTCTGCACCTTCCTGCAGTATTCCAGTCCTCTTGTCAGAGTGGACCTGAAGAAGAAACACTCACAGTCTTCACCTTTGCCCTCCTGAGTCTCCTGCTTAACCTCAACAAGAACTGAGAAGTGATTCAGGTATGATTTCTTTAATGTAGCTTGTTCTGTTCATCACGTCTGGCAGCAAATATCAATGTTTTGTGTTTTATCCATGCATTTCATTCACTGCATCAGAAGAGCCAGGTATCTCCGTGTCGTTCAGTAATTCCACTGTCAAACCTGTAAGTGTTGACACTGTATGTTTTGTGTAGTGTACCTTATCTCCTCGGCGCGATGTTCAGGGGTCACTTTCTGGAAGTGCCTTAGAGCCTGCATTGCAGCTGAAGTACACTCCACATACGTATAGTCTATCATGATGTCACCTGTTTGCGTGTGTGTGTGTGTGAGAGAGAGAGAGCACAGTTTTACTAATAAACACCACATTTCAGACCACATACTGAATCATCTCTGACAATATTAGATTCTTTGCCCTTCAACATGTCAGTTTAAAGTTTAAAAACAAAACTAAATGTTTTGAACGTGTGTGGTAGAGCGGGCTATGAAATCTACAGACTCACCAAATACCTCAGACGGGTTCAGCAGCTCTAGCAGTCTTCCACCTCTCTTAGTTTCATATGTGGCAAATCCACCATCTGAGTTTCTCATGCTCAGAAGCTACAAGGAGACAATATAGACATGGTGAGAAGCTGCAGTAACACCTGCGTAGCTGAAGGGATGTGTGGGTTCAGTTTGCTTTGTGTATGGATCACACAAAAGGCACATAAATGATTAGTGAGCTTTAGAGGCGCTGGTGGATGGGGGATTTTGTTACCTTTGCACAGAGTCACTATAGATGTTTAGTCTTTATGCTAAGCTAAGCTAAGCTAAGCGACATGTGTGACTTACACATGAGTGGTGTCAATGTTCTTGCCAAACCCTGTGATAGACAGTTCTTAGGTCTGTTTCTTTAAATACAGGCCTGTAGGTCATTGGTGCGTCAAATGCGTCAGTTGTTTTGGCCACAGACTCACCACGTTGACGGCGTTGTATAGTTGTTCAGAGGTGACAGCCTGGCTGATGGAGGGACAGTACTCCTGCAGCAGCATCACTGACTTCAGGCCCTCCGCTGTGCAGTCAGCTACGATCCAACCACAGTCACGGGTGCTGAAGGGGAAGCCTCCCTAAAGAAAGAACAGAGATACACAGCACAGGACAGTGAATGTATACATGTACTCATACATAGTAGAACAATTAAAGCATGAAGACCTTTATTAAAGAATGATGGGAGAAGTGACATGAGTATTACCTTGTTCATTTGTCTGTAGTACTTCTGATATTCAGGAGGATTCTCAGGTATCTGTTACATGTAGAATATTAAGATCGATTTTACTACTAGATACACACTAAAGTACAGTGTGGTGTCCATCAGTGGGAGAAACGCACGCTTATCACACCTGAGTGATTCTGAGAAACTGATGAGCATCTTGGAGACACTTGGCCAGTCTGGGGTTATCGTGGGCTCCTGCCTGAAATAATCCAATGAACATCTTATTGTAATCAGCCACAAGATACACTTCACTCTATGTCTATCAAAATACTTTTCAGTGTTTTATAATCACTGGATCTGAGGGTACCAAAGTGTTTTGGTAAAGTGATCATGTTACACCTGAGTGTCCCATATTACCTCAAGAAAAGCCTGCACTGCAAAGCAAGTGTCCCACAGCTGAGATCCATTAGTCCCCTGTGGGGAACAAAAAGTGTATATGTAATAATATAAAGTATGAACCCAGCATGAAGAGTAACAGAATGGTAGTTAATGACTTTCACCACCTCCTGTCAGTGTGGATAAGCCGCTCCTCAAGCACCTTTAAAAATTCTCTTTAGGGAGAGCCACCTTTATGATGTCAAAACTTCTGCCACATACAACACGTATGTTCTGACACTTACAATACTTTACCTGCATTTTCATGCCGTCCAATCCCAGCCTGGAACACAGAGAGCTTAGTGTTAGTTTATCTGCTGTGTAGCTACTGCATCTTTAATCAGTCACAGGAGATTTTCCCCCCATAAAATGAGCAGTGAAGAGTTTGAACTTTGTTGTGTCGAGTTGTTAGTGACAGGCTGACTGACCAGAGGTAGTCTGGGATCCTGGACACGTGCTCCTGGAAGGCTGGAGAAGAAGGGCCTTCTACATACCAGCGAACCAGCATATTGATAGTCTTAGAGATCTGAGGAGAAGGTATTTCTGTTTACTTATCCCCCTTTTAAAGTGAAATAGGATCATTTAAAAACCACAGAACTATAATCAGTTTTCTGTGTGTTGTTATTACCGGTCCAATGCTGATACATTTAGTGAAGCGGTCGTCAGCCTGGATGTGCTCATACAGCTCTTTGACTGCCCGTTCTCTCAGTGCAGTGCTGTGGTGGGCTTCATACACATTCAACACCACTGTAGAGCAACAGGAACAGAGTCACATGGTTAGAGGAGTAAATCACAGGCAGGGAAATTCCAATGAAAAACACATGTCACGGTTTGCAAACTACCACTTCAATTCAATTCAACTTAATATGTATAGCGCCAAATCACAACATAAATCATTTCATGGCACTTTACAGTGTGAGGTTTAAGACCTTACACATTATATAAATACATACAGAATAATGTGGAAAACCCAACCTTCCAAACTTCATAGTGCCAAAATATTTGTGTCCCTGCCTTTTGTGATTCAAACTCTTTTACTTCTAATTAATATTTGTTGCATCTCTGTTGCACACTTACTGTAGGCGACAGTCAGCAATGTGCTGTGTGGTGTGTACATGTCACATGCTGCCACATTGTTCCTCTGAGCAGGCCAGTTAATGGTGGCATAGTCCTGGACATAAAGCTCCTAGAAAACAAATGTCAGTTAGAGACTGATAAAATAAAATAATGCATTAGGCTGCTCCCTCTGCATGTTTTAGACTCAATATACTGACACACCGACCGTCCAAAACATTAACATCAGCACAGTGCATCGTTGTGTGTGTGGGACTGTGTAACCACAGACTGGTCAGAGTGTCCATGCTGACCCCTGTCAGCACACACAGCATTAAAAGCACCGGATAGAGGTAATATATGTAATATATATAATGTACACACATGACAGAGTAAAGGTGAAACAGCGAGAAATTAGGTGAGGGGATGGGTGGAGTGGTGTGATGCTGTGGTTCATGCTAGCCCACACATGTGAAGTACATATTGCAGCTTTAAATACACTGAAGTTGTATATATAAATCACAGATTTTCAGTACCACACAACATAACAACAAACACAGCCACCATACTTTAATGCCAACCCTTTTCTGTAAAAGTAAAACACAGGTTCTTCTTAATCAAAATAAGCTTCTCTGCATTACTGTCTATAAGCCTGTGTCTGTTCTTATCTACAACATGTGACACTGTGACTTGCACCACATAGAAATATAATTAACTTCTAGCTGAAATATACTGACTATGGCGCCCCCCTGTGTCACAGAGAGGCTTTAGCACCTGTCTGAGGCTGAGGATCAGGGAGTCTTCCTCAGCTGCCAGTCTCACAGCATAGCAGTAGCTCATGGGCAGGTAGACCTGGCGGCAGTGGCACCACAGGGTAGAGGGGTGAGCTGGCATCCAAGCTGGGAACAGCCTGGAGCAGACGAGAATACAAACAACACCAACATTCTTAGTTTATGGCAGGTTTTAAATGTACTGCTGTGGACACGATGTCTGGTCTTTGTCATTACAACATCGTGATAGCATTTACACGTTCAGTTTTCATGGCAGAGACAATATCACAGTAGCTTTTTAATGACACAATCACACAACGTTTGCAATGGTGCAACATCTGCCGATGCCCTGAAGCTTTGTCCCTGTAAAAACACCACTGATCAGCTGAACATCCAACTTACCACATCTCTGGCAGGAGTGTGTTCATTCCCTCCCAACTGTAGACATTTAAAATGGCCAACCAGAATTTACCCCATGAGGGAATCCCCGCTGCACCACCTGAGCAAAATGAAAAGCACCAATGATTAGGACACACAGAAAGGAACAAGAAGGCTGACTATCTTCTGAAATATTCTGTAACTACACACCTAAACTAACATTCCCCATTATATTAAGTCAGTGTTTTCCATGTGGGGGTTTTGGGGTCGTTGCAGGTTACTACATCTTTATGTGGCTGCAGCTTTAATAATTAACTAATTGAGAGTTTAACATATTGTCACTTAGTGACATATATTTAATGACATAAACTCATTTCTCCAACCTTTGCTGTGCAGGTTGTTCCTGGCACGAACCATGTCTGGATTGTCAGGCTCTACTCCCAGGATCCTTAGTGAGGTGTAACTCAGTGCTGTGCCGAACACGGTAGACTTATCTTCAACATGTCTGCAGAAAAACAAAATACACATGTAACAGATGCTTTGACACTGTGTTAGTTGCCTCTCATTTCATTATTTCTTAGCACTGATGATAAATCCAGGTAATTTCAACACCAGCTGTTCTAAA
>JAUYWH010000013.1:19372322-19391626 GCA_034779795.1 Ctenopoma multispine
TGCTTTCTTATTTTGTACTGTCCACTTTCTGCCGTGACAATGCAAATTTCCCACTTGTGGGACTAATAAAGGATTATGTTATCTTATCTTATCTTATTGTGAACATTAGAATTAATGCTAAAATTAAATAAGAATGCATTAAAGTGTTATAAAAATTGTTCAAAGTGCTCATATCAGCTTCTGGCTGTTTTTGAATCATTATGACTGTTATGCACAATAGAAGTGGTTTGATGTAACCTTGATGGTGATGTGGACTTTGTGAGTGCGCTGTTCGATCTCCTGCAGTGTGTTGATGACACAGAGGGTTTGCAGTGTTCCGTCAGGCTGCTCCACTCTGACATTCGGTGCCTTGTCACCACCCAGCTTCACCTCCAGCCAGTCTGAAAGAATCCTAAAAGAAAATGACAGGGTAGGACACGTTTGCTGGGTCTCGCTTCCAGAATGAATCTAAGTGTATCTTTAAGGTAATCAAACATCTAGCTGTCACAACTGCAGTCTCTTACCTGTCTGCCAGGCTGGCTACACTCTCGTGGTCGCTGGGTAAGAGCAGAGCAGCTTTCCAGAAGATTCTGTCGGGTGGGTTGAGAATACTTTCTGTCACCAGTGCCGGGAGGTCGAGCGGGGCCCACACCTTCTCACTGAGAGTGACATCAGAAATGTGTCAGAGTGCTGCTTCGTGACATGGACAGAGGTTAAATAAACACAGTGATCTCAAGGCTTACTCAAGCAGCTGCTGGAAGTAGTAATGGACTCTCATCTGGTGGATTGCTTCTTGTCTCATTTTCAACAATCTAACAAAGATACAAAACACGTGTTAACAAAGATGATGGAGTAAAAGCAAAGTGGATTATTTTTTTACCAATCAAATGCCATGAATTATATAATAACACAGTTGACAGCTTATTATCACATCTGACTGAAAACAAAACAACATACCTGGTGCTGGACAGAGCCAGAGTGCCGGCGTTGCCTAGGTTGACGACACCTCGGGCCATATCTGCTATGGAGGGCTGTGCAGGGGCGCTGGGAGCAAGAGCCTTGAGTTTGAAGCGCGGGTCGACACAGCAAGGAGCTGCAGGGAAACCTCTCATCTGTCTCTTCAGCTGCCGACGGACAGCAACCACATCACGCCACCTGGTGGTATGGAGGAGCGGAGCGTAGTAAAAGGATATTTAAACGATGTCCTATCACAGTCAAAATTGGGGGTGTAGTATTTTACCTTTCATTTTCTGGCTTTCCACGTTCTCTTAGGCTCTCACCTTTTAATGTACTTGTGGATACATTGCAGCTCTGCATCGAGAATTTCTTCAACCAACACAGCAATGTCTGCGTTCAAAGTCTCCTCTACTAGACTGGTGCAGACCTCCTCTGTGCATTCAGCCACACGCTCTGCTTTCTCATTCACCGCCCATCTGGAAAATGTTACCAAAAAAAGTTACATTTTAAATTCAATGGAAAGATTTTTTTATAGTACCTTATTATCTCTATCATCCGAAGTTATGTTACCTGTTTAATCTTTACATAAGACTTAAGGAGCCTACAGACTGTGAGATTTCAGCAGTCCTATGTTTACTGCAACATAGCTCCAATAAACTAGGCTACATCAACTTGAATGTACACAGCATGTACGATCATGACACCTACAGAATCGTGTGCTATGACGCAAGTCAATATACAATAAAACATCTTCAGCATGTCTGATCCATCTGCGTCACTACCGTTGTAAACAATAAAATAAACCTTTGTTAATTAATGTGTCATTGTGATTGGCTGTTGAGTAGACATACAGTAGTTCTTAGCAACAGTCACATTCACACAGTCACATACGCGACATAGAATCACTGTTTTGGAGCTACAACCACAGATCAAATTTCACAGTTTATACTGCGTTTAATTCATTCATTGCAAACAATTTTCACTTTTTATATGATAGTGTTCATAAATATCTTGCTAGCGAGTTTTTACAGCCCATAACAAATGTTGAAACACTAATGTAAGAACAGATCAGGTGGTGAAGAGTTTTTGAAGTCTTACTGGAACTCAGTGGTGGCGATATTCTTGACGGTCTCGTCTAAAACTTCGTAGACGATCTCAGTGCAGAGAGAGAAGCTGAACTGAACCAGGAACGCCTCTTGCTCCTGCCTCCTCCTGGTACAGACAGAAAAGGTTATATGGCTGAGTTGTGACTAATAAGGCCACTTTAATAATAGTTTCAAATTTCAGGTTTTTTAAAATTTTTTAGGTTTATTAATTATTTAGTACATTAAATGTTTTAAACAACATGACTTAATGCTGTTTTTCATGGAAAACTAAATGCACTAATGCTTTTGTCTCTTGTTTTTCCCACTTTCTAAATCAAGCTGAGTGTAATGAAAAAAAGTAAAAACAGTGTGCAACTTTAAATATCAGGCTGTTCTTAACTGTCAGTAGACCTACCTGGCCTCTTCAAGCTTGCGTCTCTCCTCAGCGACACGCTCCTGCTCCAGCTTGATCTCGGCAGAGGACACCTCCTTCAGCATCTGTCCCAAGACCTCACTAACCACCGACTCCACCTGCACACTGCTCTCACTACAGAACCACAGATCATCTTAATAAAGATATTCTAGAGTGGGGGTCTCTAGACTTAAAGTTACTTACATTTAAAGTCACTGTGCACAATAAAAGGTGATTTAAAATAAAGTTTGGATGTATGATTTGAACTTACGCGAGAGCTGTTGTGACGTAGCTGCTACCAGTATTGGCTACCTCTCTCACCGCTGCTTCAACCACCTCTTCGATCACACAATCCAGCTCGGCCATAATGTCCTACAGAAGTGAACCAGAAAGTCAGTGAGCTTCAGTTAGTTTTGTGTTATATTTTGAGTCAGCAACTAAATATTAATTTTGTTTTCATTTAATCTGTTGAGTCGTGGTCTATGAAATGTCAGAGAACAGTTTCAGCACACAACCAGGAATGTTTGCAGAATATGATTCAAATTATAAACTGTCTATTGTTGTAGTGTTTGCAGATATAACTATACTTTGATATCAGACTAACCTTTAAAGATAAAATCAGAGTCAGTGGCTAAAGTGTCATGTTTTACATGTTCAGGAAAAATATATTCAAATATTTGAGTAAAAGACATAAAGGTTCGAGACGTGTTCCCCACCTCATCACTGTACACCGGCTGAGGTTTGGGTGATGGTGGTTTCACAGGCTGAGGTTGAAATATGGGCTGAAAGAGTCGCTGGGCATCAGCCTGTTGTGACACACTCGGCATTCCTGTCTGATCTGTGACAAGACGCTGCCCGAACACACTGGGAGTGTTTCCATAACTGGGAGCGTTTCCATATCTGGCTGGCAGAGGTCGTGGCAGCAACTCCACGCTGGATGGTGCCTTAACCTCTACTTTGGAAGCAACAGCTTAGAGAATGAAGAGAAAAAACCCCCAAAAAACTTCAGTTGGTATTAATGAGACTGAATCTCTACGTCCTTACGTGTGGGATGAGATGTATTTGTTTCTCATAATGAGCTTCAAGACGGGGTCATACTGGTATTCAGGTTGGTTTAAATGAGACAGTGTGTTCAGAGCTTAGCACACGTTTGTACTGTAAATAAAGAAGAATGTATTTGCCCGGTTTAGACAGTGTGGAAGCTCTACCTTGGCTTGAAGGAGACTCAGTCTGGAGGCCCTCTCCACAGTACTTGTTCTGGGAGTCGAAGCTGCAGCTAGGGATGTGCTGTGGGGGGTTAGGGAGGGGGCCTCCATTCACCACCTCTCCAATTAACACGGTTTTCTTTGCAAGGATGACATCAGACTTCTTTTGGGACAGTGGAAGCTCCGGCTCCTGATAGGCTATCCGACTAAGCTCAACCACACTGTGAAAAATATAATGTTTCATTTCTGCTGGGAGTTTGCAGAAAAAAGGCACAATATTCCTCTCTCTCCTCTGAGATGGTTAACTGTTTAGCCCTGTGTGTTACCTTATTACGGATATTATATTTAAAGCTCATACAAATGTCTTAAAAATAAAAACTTAATCAGATCACTGGCAGACACTTACCCATCGCTCACATTAAGTCCATACTGCTGCATGAAGTCAGTTGCTTCTGCAGCATCATGGAACATTAACATCCGAACTATGTCCTCAACTGGAAACGCAGTCGATCGTGGACCCACAGTGTGAGCCATGTTCAGCGTCTTTAAGGCCTTGGCTCTGACCTGCATGCACACGCACGCACACAAATTTTACTGTAAACTGAGAAATCGTTTGTTAGATGTTCTTTTTGGATTCACTTCATCAGTAATGACTGTAATATAACATTATTCAGGAACACACTTAGGGAACATGTTTTTCTTGTCTAATTCATTAATAAATAATCCCGTGTTCACCTGGTTAAAGTATCTGTGTAAGAGGCAGCTGGCGAGGTACGAGGCTCCTTTCACCAGCTTGAAGAAGCGCACAAAGTTGTTGCTGTTGACTGCAGCAAACGCATGCACTGCGAACTTCACCTCAGGGGAGTTGCGCACCTCGTCACGGAACTGCTGCACCTCACTGTGTGGACATGAACGATGAGTGTGGAGCGAGATACAAAATGCAGTAAATGCAAAACGGCATTTTTTGAAATTATTTCATTTAACACTGATTTCTATTTCATTAATACTTCACAAAAACACTACAAGCATGTTAGTGTGCGTGTGTTTCGGACTGACCGGAGGATGTCACCATCGTTGAGCCTCAGCAGCACACTGTACTGGCGGAACTCGGCCTCCCGGGAGCAGTAGATCTGATGCATGGCCAAGTCTTGGTACATTTCTTTGAGACTCTGCAGGCACTTTGTCATGTTCTCATTGTTGATCTTGGCATCGAAAGATATCATAGGCTCCTCGCAGAGATGATGTGCGCAGTGCACATGGAAGCGCGTGCACTTCTCAATCAGCATCGCAGTGTGTGGGCAGCAAAGGTGCTGCTGAATTATGTCCTATGGGTTTAATAATGAAAAAGATCAGATTGCACGTGTAACCCTCTGCAACCTCTCAAAATCAGAACGGGACCCAGGAAGTGTGTTGAAACAAAGGGTGACAGGCAGGATTCAGAATACAGATCTTGCACACACTACTGTTCAAACTAACTGATGCTGTGACAAAATACTGTTGCTGCAGGTTACGCTCACTCCTTTCTTTTTGGGATGATGTTGTTAATTGGGAGATAAAAGGTAAAAAACTGGTTAACAGAGACCAGATCATGTTTCTTCTTTTGCATAGAAATGACACATATTCATGGACAATATTTGAATAGTGCAGAAGCAGATACTTACTTTACGGATGCCGCGGGTCCTGTTCCAGACAAAGTCGTACCAGTCGCGGTAGTTGTCATCGCCCTGGTCCATAATCTGAGTTACCATGTAATCCATGGTCATGCTAAGAACAGGCAGGGGGCGCAATTCATGAGGAAGGGGCTCCTCCTGGTCGGCTGATGAACGACTGTACTCCTTGATGGCTGCTGTGTGATCCACCTATTAGAGGACAGAAGACGACAGCTTTTGTTGTCGATGTACTGTATTTACAAGGTCCTACTTGCAAAAGCACTAACTGTCATTATTGGTTAAACTGCAAAATCTATTTACATTACTTATTATTAATATTACTTCTCAATGTGCTACACTGTGACCTCACACAAATGTCATAATATACAGATGTATCCAAATAACCAATAAACAGAGCTTGATAAACCACAGATTAAAGAAAAATGTCAAAGAGCTGTAAAATCTATTGTAAGCATTTAGGACGATACCATCTCTGTATCTGGGATGAACTCAAAAATGCTGAGCTGTTTCCGTGTCTCCCTCATGTATCTCTCCTTCTCTGGACACATGTCAGGACACGTCCCCACAAACACCTTAGACAGGTTTAGGTCCGTCCGTTTGGGCCGACCTGAGCAAAGGTGTTATGAGCACAGTTACAGTTAGTCTTACGTTTTTAAGACCTGTAAACACAGTGACAGAATCATGTATAAGGCAGCTGCACCTTGACGTAGGATCTTGTCTCTCTGCTCCAGGAGGCGGTACTTTTCCTCTGCGGTCTCAGCCACTTGGCCAATGAGGTGGAGGAGGGAGGAGGGGACAGGGCGCTCAGAGATCAGGGTTTCTGTGTTGCTCTCTTTCTGAGATTCAGTGTCAAACTGCAGAGACTTTGCCGAAGGAGACGTCTTGACAGGAGAGCTGACAGATTTAAGTACACGTGAGAAAAATTACAGCACTACAGCACCTCTTTGTCCAGCGTTCCGGGCCTCATACATGAAAGCATTCCTGCTAAACCTAAATCTAACACACTAGAGTAATGAAAAACACTTTTATCCAGGTACAATATTACCTGCGGCTCAGGGTCAGTATGCTGCTGACCGCGGGACCTCTGAATTGAGGTCTTCTGAGAGGGGAGGAGTCAGCCTTGGACTCTGTGTCTTCCTGTCTTTCTCTCATTGCTTCCTCCTTTTCTGCTGGAGGCCTGCTCCCTTTCTCTGTTGGACCTAAGGAACAAAATAACCCTCAGAATGAATGCAGTAAGTCAAATGAAAGGTAATATGAACTTAACTTTGCAGAACACTGTCCTGATTTCACTTTTTTCTTAAAAAGCCTATAACCTATATCAACTCATCAAAACTGTGTCTAATGAGTAATAGCAATTCTTTCTGTATTTATTCATCTCTTATAAAAATATGTTATATTTACTTTGCTTCTTTCTTTGCCACAGGAGAACGAGTTCTTGTTTGTGAAGGAGTTTGCCTTTCTTCTTGGCCTTTGCAGCTGATGCCTGAAAGAAATGATGGTTAGCTGTGACTGTGAAAAAAAAGCATCACTGTCTTTGGCCTGTGGCACACAGCAGGATTAGTGGGTTAGCCAGCTAATATTTGGGGCTGTCCTTGGTGTTTCAGTCTCCCAAAGCCTCACATTTAAACAGAGCTTCAGTGACGCAGTAAGTGACGTCACAAACCAAACCTGCAAGAAACAGTTCTTTCAAGCTTGTTTAAGCTATAAAGACTTTTACCAGTAAGATATTGATTAAAGTCACTAGTTTCAAGTAACTGAATATTCAAATTTAATGTTTCAAATTAAGTGTGCTTATAAACCAAAATCAGCTGAGAGTCTTATCAGACTGGGAGACATGCTATCATTAACTGACAGTTTTAAGGAGGACATGTAACTCAAGATAACTAGAGTATAGTGAACTTGCTTTAATGAGTGTATGTAGGAACAATTTAACTCACATGATCACTGAAGTGTACTATGGCCTGGCTCTTCTGAGGCCGACAGTTGACCTTGCAGACTTTGCCAAAACGAGCAAAGTGCCTTTCTAATATATCCTTTTTGTTGAGGTTTTGAGGTACATTCCTGCAGAAGAGGACGGTGGAGTCATTGGGAGACATGCCACTGAGGCTTTCCGAGCTCTCCCTGCGTAACCCTCGTTTAACAGGGGTTGTGGTTTGGAGATTTGGATCTGGGCCTTTTGCTGGATCTAGATAAAAATAATAGGCACCAGAATGAAACAGTGAGTGAACCTTTGATCTGCACTCATGTATGAATATGTCTTACAATACATGCATAGTAACTATTTTAACTAACAACACAGAAAATAGTGTACTGCTCTCTGCCGTTCATTCATCACTATTCACAGTGTATGTGGGAAAACGTATGTGAATCCCTAAGCTCCAATCACCCAAGGAATGATTAAATCCACGGTTTCACAAACCTTTTCCAAAAGCACTTTGAATGTTTAATATGTGTGGTCAATTATGAATGACTTGGTTTTTTATTTAATATATGTACTTATTCCTACCAATTATTATCAATTATAACTTTAACAATGTAGAACAGTACATAAAATGAATATGAAAATATTGTCATTAATAACTCTCCGATTCAATCAGGAGATGTAAATTAACTCCTTCTCATTTAAGAAAGGACTGTTTTTCTGTTCAAAATTTAAAAAACTTTATTAATCCTAATGGAAAAAATCATTTGCAGCAAATGTTTCTCATGGTGCAATTACGCTTTAGAAATTCATGCTCATACCTTGTTAAAAAATGGCAGATAACCAACAATGTGTATGATTTGTCTCACCTGGCTCCTCGGATTTTTCCAACATATCTCTGGGTGCTTGTCCCACTGGTGGGTTAGCAGTCAAGTTGTCACCTTGAGTTTGGACATCCTCCTCCTCCTTCTCCTCCCACTTCAATGACTGATGCTGAGTGTCTATTGTGGCCTCTCGCTTTACCGACTTAGTCCCATCCTTGCGAAGTCCGATTAGTGCCTTACTGAATAAGCCTGCAATTGGGCCACGAGACCTCATCAGTGGCCTTTTTGAAGGGTGTCTTGGCGAATCTGTTTCTGCTGGTACATCCTCCTCGGCGGCAGGCTTTTCTGGGTCACTGCTGAGGATTGCTGGATCTTCCTTACGCTTGGTGCCTTTGCTAAGCTGCGCAAATACATTTGTATCCCCTGAAGCCTCATAATCACCCACCTTCTCATCTGTGCTTGTTTCTGCTTTACTTTTGACATCACCAAAAGCAGATGGCTGACCAAAGCTGGATCCTCTAAAAAGGGGTACTGACTGGGACTGGAGGGTTTTGGCCGAAAAGCTGAAAGATGACGGGGTGGTGGGCTGGGTGGTAGAGGACTTGGTGCTAGAGCTGGAAGGGGCAGCCGGCTGAGAAAATGTGAACTGCAGAGTGTTTGTGGCACTGCTGCTATTGCCGGTTGTTAGTGGATTGTTCTGAGCAGAGATTGAGGGCGCTGCAGCTGGCTGTGAGAAGCTGAAGCCCAGCGGCCCAGACTTAGCACTTGACAACAGAGAGAAACCAGTGGTGGCACTGCTGCTACTTATGGTGCTGGAGCTGGTCTGGCTGCCAAATGGTGAACTAGACATTGTTGTAGTTTGAGGGTTCGTAGGCTCAGGGCTGGCACTGAAGATGGGTTTGAAAAGTGCCTCATTGGCTGGCTTGAAACGAAACTCAGATGATCCAAAGTCTCTGCCCTGGGTTACACTTTGAGCTGGGCCAAATACACTGGGGTTAGCACTGGTAGATGACAACTGTCCAAAGGGAGGCTGTCCAAAACCTAGTTGCTTAGGTTGCCCTAAGGCAGTGGACGATCCAGAAGTGATCTGAGGATTTCCAAACCCAGAGGGCTGTTGCCCGTAGCCTGGTGGTTGTTTGCCAAACCCTGATCTTTGCTGGTCAAATCCAGGAGGCTGCCCAAATGCAGGAGTCTGCCCGAATGCTGGTGTCTGCCCAAAAACTGAACTCTGGTTTGGGGCACTAGGTTGTCCAAAAGCTGGTGTTGAAGTACTACCAAATCCTAAAGATGGCTGTCCAAAAGCTAGAGCCGGGCTTGCTGCAGGTAGTGAGTGAGGCTGTGCAGGCGGCTGTCCAAAGGGAAGCGTTTGTCCGAAGATGGCATTTCCACGGGAAGAGGGCTGATTTAAAGCAGATGACTGTCCAAACGTTGTTGGTTGAAAAAATCCCATACTTTGGGGCTGATTGCTGGAACTTTGCTGTGAAAAAGACTGGAATAAACCAGTCTTCATTGTGTTGTTCGGGGCTTGGAAAGCTCCACCTTGTGGACTGCCAAACGGATTAGATGGATTCATGACGCAAATATAAACGGTATCCGATATTAGTATCCTTGGTTATTTATCGAATATTTCTTATCCAGAAGTGTAGGCATCCGCAGTCTGTAACACTTTTCCAGTCTCTTCAGTTCTTCGGTGTAAAACCCTGTCACGGTAAAAGTCTATAAACCATTCTGAAGACAGGAATGAACAACAAATGTACAAGCTCGGCCGCTAGCATAAGCTAACACCACAAACATTTTAGCTTTAGCTCAACATAGTATAACTACTTTAAGAGCTACGAGACAAACTAGCAAAACAAAACTTCATCAGTTAGTACTGCACATTTATTGAGCGTTAGAACGACAAAAAAACTCACCTATCCCAATGTATGTGTACTATGTTGACTTTTTTTTGAAGTTCAAACAAAATTCCCCAACATCCGTTTCCGGTCCGACAAACCTTATGGTCCCAACTCGATGTCGTTCCGCGACTGATATTGATGCAACCGTGACATTGATCTTTGAACCAACAAGGGAATACTTACATAAACAACATAAAATACTGAATTTAACCCTAATCTTTAAAACCCAGAGAAAGCGTAGATAGTCCAGTTCGGGCAATGATACGCTGTTACTCCTGGGACGTGTCACCTTGATTTCTGCCTTTCCGAGAATGATTGAACACCGGTGGCAGCTAACGTAATGCTAACGGACCGTTCTCACAAACTTCCCGCAAAAGAACTGTTGTCTCTGGCTGTCGTCCGGGGTAGGTTAGTCTTGACGTTTACCTGTGTATACATATGCGTCGAGATTTTTAAAATACCTGCTTTCTGTTTTTACGGCGAGTTTTAAAATGGGAGTAGTACTGCGGAACCTCCAAAAGGTGGTGCCTCTTCGCCGCGCCAGACTGCGTAGAGACGTTGACACGCTGAGGCACATACTGGGCATCCAGAAATTTGATCTGGGCGTCATTTGTGTGGATAACCGCCGAATTCAGCAAATCAATAACACGTACAGGAAGAAAAATGTGCCCACAGATGTTCTCTCATTTCCATTCCACGAGGTAAGTATGGGAGCATACCAAGTACGACAACTAACCCCTTGATTCATTTATCTAAAACGCCCTAACATGAAATCTGTTAGGACATAAGACCTGGGAAGCTGCCTTGCCCCCTTCATAGAGATGAGCTGAACCTTGGGGACATTTTCCTGGGGGTCGAGTTTGTGATGAAACAGTGTGAGGAGGAATCCCTGGATCTGCATGGAGCTCTAACTGTGAGTAGCAGCATTTCATTTCACCACATTTAACAGTAATTCAAGTTTTAAACTGTGCTCTTATAACATGAAACCTGAATTAACTGTTCTACTCTTAAGGTTGTCACTGCACACGGCATCTGTCACCTGCTGGGTTACAGACATGAGACGGAGGAAGAGTGGACAGAGGTTTGTATGGAGAAAAGCATCTTAACTCACATTTAAAGGGTCAGTACGCTCAAATTGCAGTGCAACAATGTACTTACTGCACATTAACTTCTACTGCTGTGTATCAGTACAGTAAATATGTCCAAGATTTCTTCCTCTGCCCCAAAGCAGGTGATTGGACTTTGGTGACTAGAATTTTCTTCAGTGTGTAATAAGCAACCGTTTATATGCCAAGAGACTAACCTTTCAAAATAAATGTATGGTACCGTCAGAATTAAAGGCTTCTGTGAATTGTGGGAGAACTGGTCCTTTAACCGTCAACTTGAAACAGTGTAAAGTGGTAAACATGTAGTAAATGTTCATGTTTCAGATGCTGCAGAGGGAAAGCTACATTCTCAGCGAGTTCAACAGACTCACAGGGCGACAGCTCGAGCCACTGATGAAGAGATGCAGTCAAGATAGGTGACAGTGACCGACACCTGCTGTCTTTGCACCAACTGTACTATGGTGCTTGATATTTGTTTGTATGTGTTCTTATAACCAGACTGATTTTTATTTACTGTCCTACCGTGATTCAGACACACAAAACTTTTTTGCTGCAACCATTTTCTGAAGGACTTGAGCCGAGCTCCTGATTTTTATTTTTAAACTGGATAAGTGTTAAGTTTTAAATGTTAAATTAAAAAGCCTGTTCACTTTCACTGTAATATTTTATTAAAATCTGCTTTAGGAAGAGTCAGTTGTGTATGAAGGGTAGAAAAAGCAGTTCATTCTTACTTCACAAACATTTTACCCTCTTCACACTGGATTTAGGACAGGATGTTCAGGAAGGTGCCATGTTTCAGAGATAAAAAAAAGAAATCCAATTTATGGATAAATGAGAGAAGACAGTCATAAATGGGCAAACGTTCATGTTGAAAAAGAATACTGGACTTCTGGGAGGTTAGCAAGGAACTAAATAAATACACAGCCATTTAAAGCTGAATTTGAAATACTCATCTTTCATTATACTCTACTATAAAAAGATTCTCTTCTGTTTTTATGGGAAGTTGAGAAAATAGAGTAGTCTGCATATAAACAGCAGAGAGACGCCATGTTTCATTGTTCCACCTTTGCTGCAGTAGGTACAATTCTACTTTTAAAAGCTTTATGTTGTAACAAAATAAGAGCTGTACAAATGCGTACTACACGGATATCAAATAATCCTATTTCCTCCTATATTCAAGCACATCTGAGAGGAACTAGTTAAACAGCGTTAGGATAGATCTATAGATGGAAGATGGAAATTACAGTATACTGGCCTTAAAGAAGATATTAGACTAGGTAGGCTCCCTGTTGGTACAGTATTAATAAATGGTGTTTCTTTATGGATTAATTAAGACACATCAACCCTATGCTGCAATAAATAGAAAACTCTGCTGCTTGTAGAGAAAAATCTGACTTGCACATTGTTGAGGTTTGACAAACATATTAAAAAAAAACAAGGTTGTGCAACTTTCAAAGTAAAGCTTGTATACATATTTATAAAAGGCTTCTTGGGAGGCACAAGGTTAAAACCCCAAAATAATAAAATGGGCTTAAAAAAAGCTCAGTAAAAACGGGCTCTGTTACGATTGAGCTTAATTAGTTCTTTGTAGATCTACAAAATATGGAGACAAACACACAAACACACGCACACACACATAAATTAGCTATAAGTCAAGCACAAAAAGCAACTGGGAAAACATCCACACACTCTGTGACAGTAAGCTAGGATTGGCCTGTTTGTGCCAAAACATAAATATTGCACCAAATGTACCTGCTAAATGCAACAACCCTCTAACTCTATAGTAGCTTATACTCCAACATAGAATATATCTTTATTTAGTTTATATGGGAAATAAAGGGTTTGCAAAACATATATTCCATGAAGCACCAGTAACATCTGGTGTTCGGTAGTTGCTTTTAAGTCAAACTCTGAATGAACGGCATTAAAGTTTAAAGAGGTGTATCATGAACAAAGAAACTATTACAAAAAAAAACAGTTGTTTGATAAAATCATAGCAAAGAAAAACTCCAGCCCCAAAAACGTGGAGGCAACATTTGATCCACTGAATGTTTTTATCTGCATTTCTGGTACCGTAAGCATTTACAGGTGCTAACTGAGACTGGTATTTACTGATTTGTAGAGTAAAGAAGTTCATGAAGATGACAGAAAATGGACAGCAATCAGTGGTACTCAGAGGGGCTGCAGGACGTTCCTTCCTGCCTCTGAAGTGCTGCTGGCTCCAGCTCTCTCCATCTCAGACAGCTGTTCAAACACATCCCTGAGGAAACATCGTGATAATGTGTGAAAGAGCATCTTAACAGCCGATTCACTGTTCCTATAAACACACACTGTTTTGCTAACTCACTTGTGCATGTAGAAGAAGATATATCCGCTGCGGTCACGATCTCGCCGGACAGCTGCTTCCTGTGTGCGTGACACGTCCAGGTCGTTGTAGGTCAGCCATGACTGCTTCTTCATGTCGTACACATCACTGATGTAGTGCCCTAGGATGGAGGCACTCGAGTGAGCACAGGCAGTGACGTGGGCATGATCTCATTCGACTTCAGATTGTGCAAGTGATTTGAATATCTCAATGCAAACCGCCGTAAACACAGTACAGGCAGCAGAAATGACATCAAATGACGTTTGTGCGGTTCTCACCAGAAGAAGAGCTGCTCCCAATGTGACTGACAACACTGATGAGTCTGAAAGAGTTGGCCAACTCTCCGCTCTGTGGAATACAGGAGTTATAAGCAGGCTACTGAGTGAAAGCGCTTCAATAGATATTATTATTAGGATATCTACAAGTGTTATATCAATAACTTAACCAGATTAAAACAATAGCTGCTTTTCAATTTATAGTGAAAACAGTAGGAATAGACTAGCACTTTACTTCTGTTGAGTGTTTCAAACACCAGACAGATGCTGTTTGGCAGCAGGATGTTAAGTACCTCAGCGTTCCTCTTTAGGATTTCTGCCTCTGCTTCAGTGTACTCCATGTCCAGCACGTCCTCATTGCCAGAATCGTCATCTGAGCACAGCAGCTCAGGCAAAGAGTTGTTAAACTCTGTTGTTGGGTGAAAACAGAACACTGACATTGGTTTAAATTTCACAGCACCGAGAGTTTTCTGGTTTATTATATGTTCAGAGCACTTAATAGAGAACATGTCTGACAAAGATTAACTTTGAGCTTTTTACTCATTTATTGATTTGCCAGTACAAAAACATTGGTACTTTGTCACTCAAAGATGCTCTTACACAGACTGGCGAGAGTATTTGCTCAAATTGCTTCTCAGCACGGAGTTATGGTCCATACCTTGCAAGCTGAGCTCGGTGGCCCTCTTCAGATCATCATCCTCTCTCATCTCTTGGGCTTCCTGTGTGAAAGGAGGTGGGAGATGGCATTACATCACAGGGACTTGATTTAAGAACTTTCAACACATATTCAGCTTGTTCAGTCAGACTATGTCTCCTGCTCTGCTTGTTCAACAGATACATACTTCAGGGACCTTTATTACATTATCAACATTATTCATTATAAATTTGTAATTTCTTAAAGTGGCACATTTCCCTCATAGTTCTAGTCAAGGCCTTCAGATGTCAGATGACTTTTGATCTTACATGCTCTTGAAGGCTCTGGGCCAGAGCCTGCTGCAGCTCCTGTTCCTCCCTCTCTTGATCCAGACTATACTGCTGAACCCAGTCCAGCTCACCCTGCTGCTGCACACCCTCGGGAGTCTGGTTCTCCTTGTTCTCATCCATGGTCAAGTCCAAGGAATCCAGCACGTCTGTACAAGTTCAACACATACAGCAGTCTGTTAACAAACTTACTAAAACTATCTCACCTTAAACACCAAAAGTCAGTTACATTATGATAATGTTGCTTTACAAAATAAATTAATATTTCAGCCGTATATATTTTTCTTCAAGCAGTGCTTACTTGTATTATAAGTGACTGATGCAGAACGTAGGTTTGTGATGTGTTAATATTAGGGACAACAGTAAAGACTAACTTCCCCCTGCAGAAACATCATCTACTCTGCTCAATCTCATGACGCTGCCTACCTGCAGGCTGTTTGGCATCTGTTTCCAGCAGCTCTGTGTGGTAAGACAGGTCATGGGCATCTGTGTCTCCAAACCCCGTGTCTGGACTGCTGGTTGGCTCATGATCCAGGGGAGGTGGAGCAGAGAGCCCGGCCTCTTGACGACTCATCTCCAGCACTGCTGCCAACATTTCGTCATCATTTATGTCACTGAAATCTGCCGAGTCCATTGCTGCTCCCCGCTGAAAGCACACCAAACTGCGTCAAAACAGTAACTGAGAAGAAAGGATACAGAATCACACATTTTGAGGTCTAATCACCTCTTCCGGTCGGTCATCGTCAGGAATGCAGCTGCTGAGGCGTCGCTTGCGGCTTGCGTTCACTCTTCTGCTAGGCTCCTCTTCACAGTCAGAGTCCACGAGGATCGAGGTGCAGCTGGAGTTTGCCGCTTTCCCTCCAATCCGTCTACACACAAACACAGACAGAAGGTTAGTGATAACACGCCAAGAGCAGAAATAAAGTCTGGGATTGTGCCAGATTACGCAATTAATTTGTACAGAACAAGCTGGAGCACACTGGGAGTTCAGAGCTGTAGCCAGTTTAAATTAAATCCTGTTTTTTTTGTGTTTGACATCATTATTGGAAAGTCTTTCAGAATCAGCAGGATTTACCGGAGAGGTGCTGCGGAAGAGTTGACCAACTGTGACGTTTTCAACGTTCTGGACCTTTGAGGAAAAACAAAGAAAACCTTTAGATGCATAATTGTTTGCTGCATGGTAAGTAACCATCATCTCTGAGATTAAGTGCAGTACATCAAGAAGTCAAACGTTTTTTTAATTCAATTACTCAGCAGCTCAGGATATAACTCAACGTCATTTGAGACAGATTTCTAAAATTTCTATTCCTATTCTATTCACAGTTTAAACTAGTTTTGCCAGTGTAGTCAATACATTTACCAACAACAAAAAATTCCATTATTATTATTATGTTATCTGATGTTATTTAGAATGTCTTACATGGAGGCTTGGGAACTCCAGCTGAGACAAACTGGGAGTCGTGTGGATTCAGTGCAGTGGGAGAGCAGGGTCAGGTATCGGGGAATCACCACCTGTTGACCCAGCTTGCTGTTTAGAGACAGCTGAGCATTAAAGCTGTACCGTTTCAGGTGTAGGATGAGCACTCTGTGGAGACAAAAGAGTTATTATTATTAATAATATTATTATTTAATATTATTTAATATTATATTATATTATATATATATATATTATATTATTATTTTTACTCTAGTTTTTGAGAGATGCTTACAGGAAATGACAGTTGTGATACCAATTGGGGCTTAGTAGCTGCTAAAATTATATTTCTGCTCAACTGTAAAATGTTTTTACCTTCTAGAGTTTTACTTTCGGTATATTAAATGTATATTTCACTCCCTATGAGTAGTCTGAGTCGATACCTGGGCAGTTTGCTGAACTTATGTGTAACAGTCGCTGCTTTCCCATTGCACTTTTCACAAGAGTACTCAATTTCCTCCATCTGCAAAAGAAAAAAGTAACTTGTTCAAACATCAACAACTGTTTGTTTTATGCAGGAATAGTTATTTGCAAAGGGAACACAGCAAACATGGAAAGGGTGGTCAAATATTAATACATTTTTTAAATGCAAAAGACAAACCCTAAAAAAGAGATCCAGAGAATCCTGAATCGAGCGAAGTGGGAGAGTTTTCTTCCTGCGTGGTAGGTCGATGGACAAGTCATTGAACTGCTCTCTCTTGGTCACCACCTCGCCACAGCTGTGAAACAACATAAAATCTTATAACACACATTTCTTTACTCCAGAGACACTCACAGTTTTGACAAATACTTTAAAGATGCTTCTGATCAAGCAGGATACTGGCCTCACCCTTTGCATGTGATTGTGTGCTGCACCTCAAACTCCATGTTAACTGCCACAGGGCAGGTGTAGATGCGGGAGGTGTCCACCTCTTCACCAGGCTCTGCCTTGGCTGTCGATGATGTTGCCTCCTGGCCATTTTCACACGCCACAGAGAATGTTGCGGCTTCATTTGTCCAGCTCTTGTTCATTTTCTCCACATCGTCCTTCAGCTGATCCAAACACTGGCTCAGGAACTCATGAGCATCCTGGTAAACATGACGTTTGTCACAACTTTTTTACATGTTTACATAGAAACGGATACAAACTTCACAAACAAAGTTTGTCTGATAAAGTTGGTGTGTCGTGATGTAGATTTGATTTTAGAGGGATCTTACATTCTGCATGTTTCCAGAGAAACGCTCAGCTGTGGTGGAAATGGCACTTTTCACTTTCCTTAAAAGATCCTTTTTAGTCTCTGGACAGCCCACATCTTTCTTGACCATGAGATGAGCAAAACGCCTTCAGGGAATAAACAAAAAGCTTAACATAAAAAAGTTCTAAAAGCACTTAGAAGTTTTACATAATTTTGGTTCTTCTTACGGCCACTTTATTTAAAACTGACTGAATCTAAACAAAAAATGAAAAACAATCAAGAAAGGGGTCCCTTAACTCCTCATGCATCTGTGGAATTACACTGAAGACAAGCGTATTACCTGAGCAGTGCGTTAACAGGCACCTTCTTCCATGGGATACTCTGCTTCAGCATGTCATTTGAGAAGGAGGGGAGGCTGAAGAGGGACTGCAGGATGGCGTTCATGTAACAAGTGTTGCCCAAGTTGGAAAATCTGCAGCGTACAAGTTAAATTTAATGTAATTAAATGAATATTAAGTGAAGAAGCCCACGTTTTCATCTAATACAGAATTTGAGAACTTGTATTGACATGGTTTTTTTTTTATAATACAATAAACTGTTTCACTGTCATTATCCAACTGTGTGATAGTAAATCCAATTAATCTCAAAAGCTGGGTTGTGTGCTAGAGCTTATTCGGCTTCTTTTCTCAGCTTGCCTTGTGTTTTGATTGTGTCATTTGGCTTCACAGCCACCATCGGCAATATATACAATCCACCTCTGTCCATATATTTAGGAGCCTTGATTATTCTTACCCTTGCAGTGGGGGCTGAGTCGGTGCTAGAGTAGAAGGCCTCTGCTTATTCCAGCCACCATAGTCCTGAGAGGTGCGTACCTTCTTGAATGGGGTGGAGTGGTTGGGCAACAGCAGGCTTCTCTTGGCTGTAGAGGTCTGTGCTGTACTGGATGGTCTGAGAGGATTTTAGAACAGAAGAGGTGTCAGCAACTGGCTTAACTGTGATTTGCTGATTGTGATTAGCAATTGAACTGTAATAGCTTGAGAATTTTACATAATCACTAAAGACATTCACCTGTCCAGGAACGAGTGGCTCTGGCTGTAGTCTTTAGTCACAGACCGGCTGCCATAGAATGACGTTGGCTGTAGGGGAGTTGGGCCCAGTGGAGCTGAGGGTAAGGGCAAAAAGTGCTCAGATTTTTAACCTATCAGTGATACTGATCATCAGGAGCACAGAAGGCTATTAACTACACAAACATAAACGGTGCATCCCTTCTGATGTGTCCACTACTACTACTGACATTTAGCTAGCAAATTGCCCATATAATGTCCTCCTAAGAACAGAGTGTTTACTCAGTCATACAGACATATATGGAGTCAGTCCTTGTCATCTCCTTCTAATGACATCAAACAATTTGCAAAAGACAGGAAGCAGTGAGTTGTTTACAAAGTCACAGCAAGACTTATTAAATACACAACAGTCTAATTTAACACAGCGACCGTCACATAAACAAAATCTAGTCCAAGTCTAAGTCCAGTATGAGTGAACAAAGCAACACAAAAATACATGCAAGTATATGTAGTACTGCTGGATTAAGTTTACCTGAGCTCCTGTTCTCCTCTGCCTGCTTCAGCTTATCTTTGCAGCTCAGCAGAAACTTCCTGGACGGGTCTGAAGTGGCCTTGTTGTTGCTAAGAAGATATTTAAATGATTATTGATGTTATCTCTTTCTGAGAGCAAAGGGATTATAATTTATTTTTATATATATAAAAAATTGGAAATAACAAATGGATTTCCCAGGATGTGTACAGTATATAATGACACTTTACTTTACTACTACATTAACCTCTGTTTCTGGTATTTGTCCTAACTTCAAATCACTTTAGGAGACAATGCAAACATGCAAAACATATACAGCGGGGGAAATAAGTATTTGACACATCAGCATTTTTATCAGTAAGGGGATTTCTAAGTGGGCTATTG
>JAUYWH010000013.1:19391726-19423396 GCA_034779795.1 Ctenopoma multispine
TGCATCAATAGCCCACTTAGAAATCCCCTTACTGATAAAAATGCTGATGTGTCAAATACTTATTTCCCTCGCTGTATGTAAAACACAAAAAGTGTAGCCAGTAGTTCTGATAAAAAGGTGCACAAGTCAGGTCTAACAGCACCATATTCAGTCTGGGAAGTGTTGTATGTTGCCTTTACCTTGAGGAATCATTTTCCTTGGGGTAGTCCTCTGTTAAGTCACTTTCAGAATTAAGGAGCCGCTTTCTCTTTTCACTCCTGATAAACAGAAACATTTATTTACGTCACAAAGGAAAGAATGTCTTCTGTGGTTTGAATTTATTTAAATTTATTATGTGTCACTGTAGCACAAAGCAAGTTGAAATTCTGCTATTATTATTATTCTTTGGGTTATCTGGCTTTACTGAACCTAATAGAAGTGGTCCCAGATATCTGGGATCCCTAAGCTAGTCGCCACTTGGTGCTGTGAAGCTTAGGTTCTGCAGGCATGCAGACAAGAACAACTAAATTGTTAAAGTAAAGTGAAACCAAGGCTTAAAATATACACAATACGTATTATGTTAGCTTTCCGATTTTAGAAAACTCCACTCTACTACGTTGTGGTTATAAAGAATACTTCAATGTTAAATCACCTGGCAAAAGAAAGTCTTCAAATCTTCAAATAGTGTTTACGCCTTGCCAAGCATTGTCAACTAAAGATACAAGACATAATTTGCATAGCAAATGGAGCATCTTACCTATTCTCAGAGAGTCCAGTGCGAGTGGGAGTCGAGGCTGCTCTGCTTGGGCTGCCAAGAGGTTTCCGCTGTGTTGCGTCTTCACGGCCTTCTGCACTCTGCCGCCTTGGTGTTGTCTGGAAGATGTTAGGAGTCTGGATATTTAAGCCGCATGTAACATTATCTAAATATTTTAATTTCAAAATATAGTACTGTGCTTTTACCCACCTGTCTCTCCACCGAAGGACTGGTCTCATTTTTCACAGAGCGGTTCCCAAGCACACTGAAGTTGGCACTACCATGGGATGATTTTAAAACTGCAAATTTACAAAAAAAAGGATAAATACACAAAAAATCCCACAGTCTATAATAAAGCTACAACTATTCAAAGACAGTTCAAAGATGGAGCCAACAGCTGACCTTTACTGTAGGCAGGTTAGAGAAATGTTAAAACTGACCAATCAACAATCTTTGACATCTGGTGTATCTGATATTGTGATGTTCATTCTTCTTTTTTTTAAAGAAAAAAATATTTCTACTTTAACATAGATGTCTGCTGTCTCTAAACATACCGTGGGTCCTGTGGGACACTGGTGAAACAAAAGTATTATTAAATACGCACACGCATCACAAGTGGGAAGGAAAAACCCTGCCTTGAGAGTGAACAAGGGTTAAAGAAATTACTATCATTATAATAATATTATATGTGCTTTAACAAGTTGATGTCAGGTGAGCAGACAGAGGATCAACAGACTGCTGCCAGTTAACTTTAGACCTACCCACGTTCTTTAAGAAGAAATTAAAAGTATCAAAATACAAAGTGACTGCACAGAATGAAGAGAAGCAACGAGACAAACTTGCACAATCAGAAAACGCAGCACAATGTGGAAAATGAATCAAAATTAAATGCAACACAACGAATTGTATATTTTGTGCTTTATCCTAATACGCCACTTGTTTATTTCTGGCTAATTTAAAATCTCTAAACATTTTTTATGTGAAAACTTTTATTCCATCTTGTACCTCAATTGTGCTGTGAACAAGTAACATGTCTTTGCATTTAAAATAAAATGAGAAGCGGTGCAAATACCTGATTTTCCCTGCTTCAGCTTTTCCAGGTATTCTTTAGTCTTCTGTGACAAAGTCAGCGGCATCTTATCCAGGATGATGACACTGTTGTCCTTCAAGGTTAGTATGATTCGATTTTGATTCTGGTTAACGTTCTTCACATTCTGGTTCAGCTGAGAGCAAGAAAACAATTCAAGTCAATGTGTGTGCATTTGCTCACGTGAGTGTGCCTGCCCTACTGCCAACTCACTAAATGGGAAACCAATCAGACAGACTGAATTTCTACTTTAGTTTGATGACTGGCTCCCGTTCAATTGGTTCAAATACTTACTACCTTTAGAAACAACACACTAAACTCAAGTCAACTACTGTTTATACTACACAATTTACTGAAGGTTTGAATAATACAACATAGCTTATTGGTTGAGTTTTCCCGTATATTACCACAAATTGTTATAAATATTTTTTTTCTACATATTTTACATACTTGACTTTAAAGTCAGTCAGACAAAAAATCACTTTCACAAAGAAAGCCAAACAAATCCTTTCTAATCAAGTTTACCTGGTTTATAACAAAATGACATTTTTTAAAACCGACATTGTGCCATCTTACACCCAGTGTAAAAAATGCATGACCTCACCTTCACTGTGTTGACTATGTAACAAACCTGCAATTCTGTTGTTAGCACAGCATAAGACAAAGTATGTAGTGCTTTGTATCTGTTTCTTCAACTTTTCCAGGCAAATTAGCTAAACAAACATATTTCTTTTCAGTGTTCTGTAAGATTGCATTTCTTGCTTTGACACAACCCCTACATAATATCTACAAGAATTCAGTGAAATGCCCCATGTTTTAATCAATTCATTCAATGTTTTTCCTTTTCTGACTGTTTTAACCTCAGCCCTTCATTCAGTAAAATGCATAACATCTTTCATATGAGCTATGCTAACATATAAGGAGATCTGCACAAAAATACTGCTTCAGAATCCAAAGCAGCACCTAAACAGTTGTGACCATCACTGTTTAAGTACAAACTGAACAATACCTGGAAAGTTTTGGAAGCTCCACCACAGTTGAATCGTAGACAGAGATTGACTTTGTTGTCCTTTTCCAGAATCTCAAAGGTTCCTTCTTTCCACCTTGTGGTACCCAAGTCTATGCTTGTAAAGCGAATCTTAACAGCGCCACCACTGGAGAGTTTGGGCACTGTGGTTGCCATGGCTTACTATCCAGTTGTTACACTGTCGAGGCTGGGACTTGTGATCAAACAAGTCCTAGATGAAGCAAATTAAATGAAAAATTGTGTCAGTACAGTCATATCAATGTCCAGTCTTCATAGACAATTATAACCAGTATGCTTTAAACACAACAGTAAAAATACCATTGCGCGCAACTTCCATTCAAAAAGTATGTTATTAAGTCAGACATGGACTATCATTACTGTCATTGCTCCAGACAGCTAACATCAGAGCAGGCTAAAATGCTCAAAGATAAAGCTCACAAATAAAACAACAATTAGTATCACTCGGCTTGTTACGACAGAAAACAGCCGCAATTTACTGTCATTGGACATAACAGGGCTGAAGCAAACGATTTTAACCAAGTAACATATTCCGCGTTGGCCACATATTTACTTTGAAGGCGCTTGTTGAAAGTCACAACAAAGTCCAAGTGAACCAAAAGCACTGTAATACACCAACTAACAGCACACGGTTCAGTATAACACAGACGATAACCTTACGCTCTTGGCATCATTTTGGCAAGAGCAATGGCAGTTTTACAAAATACAGGGACTCACGATGCTTATCCTGCCTATGTCAGATGGCTAGCCGTTGCATTAACAGTCAATGTAGCCTATGTCAGTATTAACATTAGCCATCAAAGTAGCGTGTTAGCTCCATGGCCAATCTGTATCGCGGCAGCAAAGACGAGCGAAGGTGCACAGCATACTGCGACAACCATTTTTTAGTGGTCTTCTAGCTAGGTTAACGATATTCTGACACACACCAACAGTCACAAATGTGTGCAAAACCATCAAAGTTACAAAGACACAGCCAGAGAGACACTACAGTCAAGTCAAATGCTCGGGATGCGGGCAATGTCCTACCCTCATCTACAGACGCTGAATGGATGGAGGAGGCCGACATTAGCAGATCTGCTAGCAAGCTAGTTGTAGCCAGCTAACTGGCTAATTTGCCTGATAGTAATTTGATGATGAAAACAGTCTCACAGTTTAATTACATCGTCGCAGTGCCTTACCTGTCGATGATATACACGTGTCTTGAAACTTCTAAATCTCACTACTGTTTTCGTAAGTCCTCCGAGGACAGCAAGTTTGTTTTGCCGGCATTCACCTGCTCCCCAGTACGTGTTGTTGACAGTGGTGCCACACAGTACGCTTCGCAACGCTGCTCGATGATGGCGGGAACGTGAAAATTTACAACGGAAATGATACCCGAGAGTGCGTGCGATCACACTCTCGCGATATTTCAGTCACTTGAATTTAGGTTGCCTCCACTGCCAACAAAAAGTCGCTAGCTAAATTGTATTACACCATCGGTACCTTTCAGTGTGAGAACGATGTCGATATATATAAACGAGGCCATTCATGTTTTGCATTCCTTTATCTCAATGAAGTTATGCCGCTTGTAAAACTAGTGTTCAAGTACGCGGATATTGCATTCAATTTAACGTTAGCAGCTAACATTAGCCTCGTGTAGCTGTGTGTACTGTGTGCTATTTACGCTAACTTTAATCAATTCCACCTATATATATTGGATTTACACCTGATACAGTCGTGTTTATCTGCACTCTGGGAACTTTTAGCGTTAAGAACTTCAAAAAATGCTGGCGACAGGAGCAGTGAGTATCTGATAACACCGTAACTTTCTGCACGCCCGTTCAAACTGTCTACACACAACCTACAATCATTCTTTGTTTTGCGCTAGGTTAACGTTAGATTTTTAACTTAATTTATACTGTATTGTAGTTTCATATTGTCGTTGTATTATATTCCAGCTTTTAATATATATAGCTTCATGTTTACATTGAGTGAAACATTTGTGTCACAGACTTCCAGGTTTTTTTTAAGACTACACAAACATTTTAGGTAGAGATCTGACGTATAAGAGCAGAAATCAACCTTTTGTGTTTGGCTCCACAGTTTTTAATGGATGAGCCGCCGACAAAGTTATATTTTGGCTGTGACGTCATTTTCAGTAGCTGAAGTTACACTGAGAGCTCAGTAAAACTGCCTGTTCATTCACAGTAACCAAGTTAAAGCTTTTGCTGCTGTAAAATCAGATACAATTGCTCTATCAATTATGCCATTCCATGTTGTGTTGTTTTATCAAATATGTGTATTATATTGATATAATTAACAAAATCGAAAAGAAAATGCCTAATCCTATACATCACATTCAGCATGTATCCAAGCTTTGATTGTTAAGTTGATAAAGATGAATTCATTATTTATTCTTACGTTTATAGGCTGTGACTAATGTCACAGCCTTGGCCCAGGTGGACCGGGAGAAAATCTACCAGTGGATCAATGAGTTGTCCAGCCCGGAGACCAGAGAAAACGCCCTGCTGGAGCTAAGCAAGAAGCGTGAGTCTGTTCCAGATCTGGCCCCAATGCTCTGGCACTCCTGTGGCACCATTGCTGCCCTGTTACAGGTATGACCCATGCCCCATCACTGGCTGCAGTATCTTACTGTTTGTGTGTTTTCAACTACTGTTATGTGGCATTGATCAAAATGTAATTATTTCTTTCATCATATTTTTTTGCCAGGAGATAGTAAACATCTATCCATCTATCAATCCACCTACACTTACAGCTCACCAGTCTAACAGAGTGTGCAACGCTTTGGCACTTCTGCAGTGTGTTGCCTCACACCCAGAGACACGGTAATGGGAAGTTTAGTACTATAAGAACAGAAAATGCATTATCTGACTTGCTTCTTTTACAGCTAGTCATGCAGACTGTCTTTAGAAAACATAGTTGCTTAATGTATAGGGCTTTTTTTATCAACAAGGACTATGTCTTATGTCTGGGAGCCAAGCTTTAATCTTCATGAAGTCATTTGCTAAATCTATGAAAGTAATTTTGAATTTGATGCTCAATATTTACTACGTGATATCTATTAAGTCAGATTGATTAAAGTGCTTTTAATATTTTTTTTCTACTTCAGGTCAGCCTTTCTTGCTGCTCACATCCCTCTTTTCCTTTACCCTTTTCTGCACACTGTGAGTAAAACGCGTCCATTTGAGTACCTGCGACTCACCAGCCTCGGAGTGATAGGTAAACCCTCTTACTGCTCAGGTGTTTTCTTTTTTTTTTGAATGAGTGTCACTTTCCACAAATTGGCATCTTTGTTGTTCTCAATGTGACATATTCGCTGCAGGTGCCTTAGTCAAAACAGATGAACAAGAGGTGATTAATTTCCTCCTCACCACTGAAATCATCCCTCTCTGTCTCCGCATTATGGAATCAGGCAGTGAACTCTCTAAGACGGTACTTTTTGTTGTACTAGTTTTTTTTTTAACTCTTAAGTTACAGTAGAAAAAAATATAATAAAAAATGTATATCAATACTTTAGCGACTGACAAGGTCCTACAGCTCATCATTCTTCACTTTGTCAGGTTGCGACTTTCATACTGCAGAAGATTCTCCTGGATGACACAGGGCTGGCCTACATATGTCAGACTTATGAACGTTTCTCTCACGTGGCTATGATCCTTGTAAGTTTCCCTTGAGAAAAATCAGAATTTGATTGAATTTACCTTTCTAGTCTCTCTGCATGAGACACTTGGCAGCAGTTATAAGGTAAGATGTTCAGTCAACATGTTTTTCTTTGCAGGGCAAAATGGTGCTGCAGCTCTCTAAGGAGCCTTCGGCACGTCTGCTGAAGCATGTTGTTCGCTGCTACCTCCGTCTCTCAGATAACCTCAGGTAACTATGTCTCTTGATTGTGGCTAAGGACTCCAATGGAGAATATAACTGTAGTATTATCAGTAGTTGCCACTAGAAGGAGCTGTGACATAAAAACAGCATGTTGTTACTGGTTAGGTAAATGGCTTGTCAGTCTGTGGTGAGGCCAGTCATACATTTATTTTCCTTTTTCATTATGAATTTCTAAATATTTGGTAGTTACATCCTCACAGATACTAAGATTAGCTGTATTGATTCCTCTTATGATGAAATATACATTTGCAAGTTTTGACTAAAGACACCAATTCAGAATAATAGCTGTGAGTTGTGGTGAGTGCTTTTTTCTTCTCACCTCTGCGGGTACCTACCTCATCCTCTGCCAGAAGCCTGGGAGTTTGGGGGTCCTGCACCGTGTCTTAGCTATTCTGGGACTGTGCTCTTCTAGACAGAGAGTTTTGATGTTTTTTACTGGTTTCTGTTGGAGCAACTCTTCCAATTTTAGCACTTAGTGCTCCTACCACCATTGGGACCATTTTGACCCTTAATTTCCACATACTTTCCCTTTTAGGCCCTGCTACTTTCTTCAGCTCCTCATACTCCTCCTTCTTTACATTGCTGTCATTCGTCACTACTATGTCTGTGCCTCCTTCTGTCTACTACCACGATGTCCAGTTGGTTAGCCAGCACCTTCCTGTCCACCTGGATGTCTTAGTCCCACAGGATTAAATTGACAAGAGATGATTTCCCACAATATGACTTACTTCACCTGAAATAAAAACCATCCCTGCTAAAATCAGAAGAAATGGCTCAACACATTAGAGACGAGTGAATCTATTCTTTGGAGTGTCTTATGTTAAAGAACACAGATCTGTTTCTCTGCTCTTAAACACACTGCCACCGTATATCATTCAAAGCACAGGGCACAGGGCTGCTAACCATTCTCCTATAGGAAGCCTTGTATGTTTCAAGTTTACAAAATTATCAGCCCCATAGTTAAGATATTGTCCATTATAGCTGGTATGCTTTTAAGTAATATCAATAATGCATATCAGGAAAGCATATTGTGGAAGGGAGGTTGTTTTTGAAATACAATATATGTACCATGGTCCTTAATAATATGCACAATCCATCCATGAATAAGGAATAAAAAGTCCATGAATACAAAGACACTGCTACTGACCTGCGACTAACTTAAAAATATTTACCCCCCGCTGCCAGTTAAAGACACCATGAGAAATGCTGACAAAATTTATTTTTGGATGTCATTCATTCTCCTCAGGGCAAGAGAAGCACTGCGTCAGTGTTTGCCAGACCAGCTAAAAGACAGCACCTTCGCCCAGGTGCTGAAGGACGACACCACCACCAAGCGCTGGCTGGCACAGCTGGTGAAGAACCTGCAGGAGGGCCAAGTCACTGACGCTCGAGGCATCCCACTGGCTCCACAGTGACAGGGAGCAGCTGTCAGTGGACACAGAAGAACTTTTTCAGCACTGTTTAATTTTTTGTATTTTTCCAAAGATGGTGCTAAGACTACCTGTGAAGTAAAGGGTCTTAATGATAGACACAGATATGTTTGCTTTTGGATGTCTACAGATCAGTCGAGACCTGAGAGGTGGTAGATTTTTCTGTTAAGCCAATGCTGATTCAGTATTTGAGGATTGGCTTGTTTTGGACAAAATGTTTTGGCTATATTCATTGAACACTCGGGAGAAAAAGAAATGAATGGAGAAGTGTAAAGTAAAAGTTGGATTGCTGCAGTTAACTACACTGTAATTATCTGGATCTCTGTGAACATAAAGGTCGATACTGATGGTTATGTCATTGATAAGTCGTCGGTAATAACAACCCTCTCAAAATATCACTCACCTTTGCTCTTTTCCCATTTATCACTGTAACTTGCTGTGACATTTCACTTCACAATAGGAACTGTTATCTTTTTTGCTTGCATTTCAAATAAGACTTTTTAATCTTCTGTGTGAGTTGTTGTCTCTTTTTTTGCTATGTCTGATGTGCAGCAGTTGAACAATACAGTGGATTTGCTTATGTAGCACTTTACTGGCTATACTTACTATATTTATTGGTTCAGTTCTATATGATTTCTGATATGTTCATAAAAACATTCTACCCAGTGTAGGATATTCATAATACCCTTGGCATGTGCTAAGAGGAAATGCCGTCAGTATTATACCAAAAGCCAGAGACATATACTGAAGACTCTGATAGATGTTTCTGGGGAGTTAGAGGAAATGTTATGCTATCGCTATAGCTTCCCTGCTGTTTTCTAGTTTTTGTTAAGTAAAATCTTACAAATTAATACAATGGCTTTTAGAAAAATCTGTAAGAATTTCAGAAAAATAGAAAAGAAAAAAACAGAAGAAAAAAATAGAAAAAAAAAAAACTTTACAAGTTCTGAGAGCCCAAGATGACACATTCAAATGACTCACTCATTAAATATTTGCTGTTGATAAATGAGTGAAATTCTGAATCTAAATTATCGCTTATTAATCATTAATTTGTTGTTTCAACTCTTCATTTGGAGTCTTGGCTCCAAAACTGTACAACTTAGATGACCATTATTTTGACGAGGTGTTAAGTACAGAAAAACATCCGTGTTTTTTATTGGGGGGAAGTTTGGATGTTTGTCAGATGAGAAAGTGACTCACCTGTGCTCACTGAGTGCTCCCTCAGACAGCACCATACACTTCACTGAGGACTTTTCACTTCCTTTTACCGGCACATTAGCAGATTGTTGTGTTGTCCCATAGGTTCCATTATCCTCACAACAACTTGGATCGACATCATGGATCATGGAAACACCTATGCTCAAGCCTTCCATTTGTGAGCAAATCGGACCTCTTGGGAAACGGTAAGTATGCATTATGTGTTTTTTGTCTATTTACCCTCTACGCCTCATCCAGGAGCACTTGCAAACAGAGAAGAAGCACATTAGCTTGTCTGAGTTGACTCATCCATCCATCCATCCATCCATCCATCCATCCATCCATCCATCCATCCAAGAGATGGGTCAGGCTCTGCACATGAGATTTTTTAGTCTTAAGTAAGTCTTCAGATCTCTAATATCAGATTTGGTCTGGGACCAGTGATTAATTCTTCAGAGGGGAATTGTGTTCATGCACAATATGGATTTCTCATTGTTTATACCATTGGCTTCTTTTTTTTGTTTTAACCACAGCAAGCCTTTTCCCACAATTGTGTTAGCCGCTATCAGGGTTGATGCAGAAACATTATTTCGACATTCCAGGTCCTCTGCACAGCATCCACAGTCACCCTGAGGACATGAGAGGAAGGCGGACAAAACCAGGCGGAGCAGGAGTTACCTTCAACTCATGCAGGGATGGGTCTGCAGATTGTGGAGTGAGGGAGTGGCAGGAAAGGAAGGAAAGCTGTAGGGGAGGGGGTGTAAAGGAGGAGGAGTAGGAGGAGAATGAGGATGAGGAGTGGCGGGAGCGGAGCGTACCAGCTCGCTGCAGCAGTGACTAGGGAATCCAATTTCCTGCACCCAGCAGTAAAGACAGAAGAGAGGAGAGGAGAGGGGTCGAGCCAGATTTCAGTTAGGACACTCCCAGTTTCTTAAGGGCCTGAGCTGACAGTCTGTGGACAGAAGTGTGACACACACACACCTCCCTGGACCCTCTCTGATGCTGACCACAGTCTTACCTCACAGTATCTGAAGCCCTTAGTGGGAGAGCTGCCTCCTGAAGTGGACCAACATCTGAGCGACTGATCCCTGGTGAGATCGGTACCTTTGGTAAATAAGAAATGTCTTTTTATTTTATTTTTATTTTCCTATATCAGAAATGTCAGATTTCCTGACTCACTCTCTCTGTCTTTAGCTGCAGCTGTATGTAGACTTTGCTGAAGTGATGCTTTTATGTCTCATATTTCTGCCCCTGCTCGGCACAGACCTCCCTCACTGGTCTGGTTTAGAGTTATACGTGAAGTTTACTGGATTGACACTGAATGTCCACTTGTTTGTTGAATTCTCCACATAACTATGTGCAGGCAAAAATGCCATCATGGATAAATATCAGATTACAAATCTAGGCAAGTGGAACATTCCTGTGATGTATAATTAAACATTTAAACTAAAAATTAAACACAAATATTAAAGAATGTAAGCTTGAAGAACTGTAGTCTTTGTGATTGAGTTGTTTATTACCAATTTCCATCGTGTCAGATGCCCTCATGAGTCACTTCTTTATTTATCTGTGTGTTTGTGTTTGGTCAGTGAACTCCCAGTAGATGTGGATCTGCGTGACTCATCTTGCCTGAAGAGAACAGCAATCCGAAACATTTACGCATGACCCACGAGAATAAAACAACATAATGTGATTTAATGCATCTTTAAAGTTTTGACCTGGATTATGAAGGGGTGGGGGTGGGACTAAACTTCAAGCAGTAGAATCTGACAAACTTAGATGGAAAATGAAAAAAAGTCAAGCTGCGAGCATAGAAGTGCTTGTTCGTTTATGGGACAAATACCTGTGGAAAATAAGCCTCACTTTCATGGTCCGTCTGTTTCCTCAGTAGGAATGTGATATTACATTGTGAAGCAACTGTGAGAGCGTTCCTTGCGAGCCTTCAGTCATATTGTGGTGGGAACTGGGCTGGTGCATGAGTGCGTGTGTGTGTGTGTGTGTGTGTGTGTGTGGGGCGGCTGAGAAACATTAAGAATCTAAGATTAGATCCTGTTCTTTCAGGAGACAATGAAAGGAAATGATAGCTGTCAGGCAGGAATACAGATATGAAACCATGCCTTTCTGAAAGTGCTTGATCCACATTCATCAGCAGGGATAAATGTGGATCAACAGCAGAGATCACTGGAGTTATCAGCTCCTACTAATACTCTGCAGCTCTACAAAGCTGCTAATGCTGTTAGCATGCTAATTACCATTAAACACAGTGTGCAGCTATGGCTGATGGGAATGTCATTAGTATTTTAGATATTTGGTCATAAACCACTGAACAAAACTGGTCAAAGATGATAATTTAAGAGATATTAGAGTTATTGAAATTCATTTTGATGAGAGGTATTTTGTAGCATTCTGTAAATGTGGCGTGTCCATTACCTTCAAGGATGACTTGATTTTGGTCACTGTGACCTTTTGTCTGTCCCAAATGTCATAAACACTACATCTCAGAAACACCTGGAAGGAATTTCATTACATGCATGTAAAGGGCACGACACACAACCACGGATTGATTGTTCTGTAGATTTAAGTCTTTACGTCTGCTCCTGGCTGCTGAGTGTGATGTGTCTTTGTCAGTTAATGAATGAGTAAAAACGGGTGGTGTGACTGGATCAAGATTTAAATGCTGACTCTTATGCGTTGGAGTCTACTAAACAGTATACTTGCAGTGAGCAGTATTTTACACAGGAGCACTTCAGCAGTGCCGACACACCCTAGGTCTTTGATGCCAAATCTTACAGTTAAAAAATAAGAACAATTCTCTTTACCATGAACACATTTCACATCACCGGAGTGAGGTAGTAAAGTCCTTTTTTAATAACTTTAATAACTTAACTATCAAGATTCCTTTCAGTAATATTCTTAAAGTTGTTCCATTAAATCTGCTACATGTCTAAGAAGAGAGTATTCAAGTTTGAGGGTGTTGAAAGCATGCACAGCTAAGTGTCTGTGGAAATGTGAAGATGCAGCTAGATTAAACATAGAGCTTTTGCAAAGTGTATTTTGTTTGGATACTGGGAAACGCAACTGGAATGATTCACTGACATCTGCTTCTTTTTAGCAGCGAATTTCCATTGGCGGGATTCAAGGACAACAATGGATCCTGAAGGTTCTCGTGAGTAAATGTTATTCACTCAGCCTGAAGATGCAGTGTGATGACTTATAATGTGTCTGAAGAATTAAGATCACATAAATGGTGTGTTGAGCACTGATCTTCTGTAACCTGACTCATGCAGTAGCTGAAAACTCCCCTGGCCTGCTGATTCGAGTATGGTGTGATCATGACTTTAGATTTTTACATGACTCTCTGCAGGTATTCAAGATGACCCTGATATCAAGGTGATGATGGAAGGGTCCACCCTGAGGAAAGTCAAGTCCCGCTCATGGAAGAAGCAGCGGCATTTCCGCCTCCTGGAGGACGGCATGACTATCTGGTACAAGTCCAGATGGGCAGGAAAAGGCCACTCAACCTGTGAGTAGAGAAGCGTGTACATTCATAAACAGACATTTACAACCAGTATTGGTTGTAAATTCATAGCTGGACATTATATCAGGTTCCATGAAATTATGGGGTCAATTAGAAGTTGAAAGTTTTGGCTGTGTACTACACCTAAATGCTTCATTCCAGCCATGGACATATGTTGCATGTCACACATCTCTTTTATTTCCTGTTTTTCCCTCTACTAATACACATGCAATAAGAGCAAGAATGCTAAAAATGAATATGTGTGAAGTTGAACAAAAGCAATTGTTCAATCTTTTTAACCCCCCTCTGGTCACGTCCCAGTTTCAGTGACTGAGGTGGAGGCGGTTCGTGAGGGCCACCAGTCCGAGGTCTTGCTGAGCATCGCTGAGGAGTTCCCCGCTGACCTCTGTTTCACCTTGGTTTTTCACGGCCGTCAAGGCAACCTTGACCTCGTGGCCGACTCCCCAGAGGAGGCCCAGGCCTGGATTCAGGGAGTGTGCAAGCTCATTCACAAGGTTCAAACGATGGATGAGAAGGAGCGGCTAGACCAGTATCCTTTCACTGTGTTAGAGAAACAGCAGCGGTTATTCAGAAATATTGGTTTATTACTTGGAACAAAGCTTCAATTACTATGAGTGCAAACCATTTTTTAAGATTTAACTTTTTGCAGCCCATCTTTCAGCAATGATTTTGTACAAGAACAGTCCAGATGATTGTGAGAATATTCATATACCTCTGAAGTAAGTGATGACTGGAAAGCTCTTTAAATTGGGGATTTTATTCCACTCTAACTCTCATGAGCTGCAGTTTCCCTCAGCATCTTCTCAGATGGGTCTGGGACTGGTTTCAGAAAGCTGACAAAAACAAAGACGGGAAGATGAATTTCAAAGAAGTTCGGAAACTGCTGAAAATGATGAACGTAGACATGAATGAAGACCATGCGCTCCATCTCTTCACAGTAAGATTTACAAATCTGAAGATATTCTTGTTTCTTAAAAACCTTTTTATTTCTAAAACCTAGGGGAAAAAAATATAAAGAGTGACATTTATCAGTCAAAAACTGTAACAAATAGAAACCTGTTCCTTGTTCCTTGCCAGATGGCTGATAAGTCAGAGAGCGGCTCATTGGAAATTGAGCAGTTTGTCCACTTTTATAAAATACTGACTCAGAGGGATGAAGTATGGAAGGTGTTCCAGGACTACTCTGGAGATGGAGAGAAGTTAATGTTGGAGGAGCTGGAGAACTTCCTTAGGACAGAGCAACAGGAGGGGGAGCGGAGTGCCCAGCTTGCCCAGGAGCTCACTGACCGCTACGAACCATCTGACTCAGGTGAAGACGGACGTGACTGACATATAATAACTCAGTCACACATGTTTTGAAAATGTTAACCCATCCCAGTCTTTATAATTTTCAGTTTTATGTTATCCTGATTTTGTTGATTGAGGGGCAGCAGTGGCTCAGTTGGTAGAGCGATTGCCCGTCATCACTGGGGTCAAGGGTTTGCGGCCTGACTTCCAATCTTTAAGTCAGGGCAGACTGGAACTGGCAATTCATCAACTTTTGTGCCAATTCCAGTTGTATCACATCTTCTGTGCAGCAAAGGAGCAAGGCGCCATGTCATTAGATGGCTTCCAGATGTACCTGTGCTCCCAGGAGGGCTCCATATTTAAACCTGAGCACCGTGAGCTGCACCAGGACATGAGCCGGCCGCTCAGCCACTACTTCATCTCCTCGTCGCACAACACTTACCTCTTGGAGGATCAGCTGCGAGGACAGAGCAGCCTGGAGGCGTACATACAGTGAGGCAATGCAGATAAATGACACACACAGTAGTAGGATAGTAGGACAAAATGGTCTATTAGACTTGACAGCACACTATCACAGTTTCAATGGCAGTTTACTTGAGCGAGATATACCAAGTTGTTACGGTTGAAGTAAAAGTTGGGAAAGAGCACAAACCATTTTCCTATTAAGAAGAGACACAAGGGTTTCAAGCAAAAAAGTTTCTCTTCTGAACCTTGTCTCAGAGACAAAGCTACATAGAGACAGTATTGGTTGTAAATTCATAGCTGGAAGTGTTATTGTATGTGCTTCACTGAAACAAAAGGAAACAGAGGATGGTATTAACCTACATGTGTATGCGTACAGGGCTCTGAAGAGAGGCTGCCGTTGTGTAGAAGTGGACTGCTGGGATGGAAGTGATGGGGAGCCCACCGTGTATCACGGTCACACGTTGACATCAAAGATTCTGTTTAAAGATGTCATTACAACGGTGAAGGAGTACGCCTTCAAGGTGGGCACCGTGTGCTCACTAAGCATCAGCTGATTCTAATTAATCACAGAACACATTTTCGTACCTCTGTGTTACATAGTGCAGCTTGTAAGGTTTTGATGTTAAATTCAAAAGTAATGTATTCTGGAGTATCCAGAATAACAGAAACATTGTCTCCGGGAAGAGGTGTTCCAGTACTACTAATGAAACTCAGTTCACCCCTATTTGGATATTTCTAGATTTCTTGCAGTTGTATCTCAAAACCTGAACAACTGAAAGAAAATTATGGAATTGAATCTGCTGACTGCCCTACATGGAAAACGAATTTATCTTCAATGAGCCATTTTATCCTGCTCAAAAGTAGGAAGATTATGATGAATAAAATGTTTTCAACAGTTAAAGTTGTGCTTTATGCAAATAAAATATAATGTTGTGATTTTCCACTCTGTTGGCAGAGCAGACAGACACAATAATCGCTTCACTGTCTGGCAGGTATCAGACTTCCCCGTCATCCTGTCCCTTGAGAATCACTGTGGTGTAGAGCAGCAGAAAATCATGGCCGAGCACCTTAGTGAAATCTTGGGCGATATGCTGCTGACCACCCTGCAGGATGGACAGGTTCCTCAGCAGCTTCCATCTCCACAGGTCAGAATCTGTGTGGCTTTTGTTTTTTTTTGTCAAATGTACACTTGGAGTGAGACAAACTGGAATTTAACGTTTTTAATTTATTATTGTGTTATTTATTTGATCTGATCCTATTCATTCCATCCAAAAATGTCAACTCCTCCCCCTCCCTAAACCACTGTGGTCTGCCCAGCCCATGAGGTATATTATAAAATTACAGTAAACCAGATGCCCCCCCCCACACACACACTCTTCAGCAGAAGTAATTGACCTTCTCTGATTGATTAGAAGGGAATAGAAATGCATGTCTCTGCACTGCTGCTAGTGCTGTTCAATGAGTCTGAGTCGCAGAAGCCTTTAACAGCACCGCTTGACATTACGATACGTTTTCAAGCATATTTCTACAACAAAACACTGCATGGTTTATGGTTATGCTATGTTTAGGTGCTGTTGTATTTGAGTTTGATATGAAGCATCAGTACATTCAGACATTCTGTTCATAGTTAGTATCAACTGTGAGGAATAGTCTTTTCAGGAGATCTTAAGGAAGCTCAGATATATAGGGATATTTTAAAGATTAATATCCGTCTGAGGCTTACTATCCATCTTCCACTGATTATAAAAGCAATAGTATAATTGTTTTCCATCAGAGCACTTAGGACAATCAATGTTAACTTGAAGTAATGGCAGATACATGCGATGCAGAATTCTGTTGAGGATTTTCCTAATGAAATACCAGTAAGCAGACAGCAGAGTGCAAGAAGATGGACAACCTTCGTCTGGCTGCGAAGTATGGATACATCTATGTTTTCTTTCTCTTTGGCCTGCTGGTCCAGCCAAGAAACACTTGTCAGTTATTTTATGCTGTTTTCCAGTTCTAGTGCACAGTGAAATCCTCTGTGATCTGATACAAAGGTGCTATGGTCTATATGACTGACCCTTGCTGTGCAAATACTTTTGGAGAGGACTAAATGTATTGAGTAATTTTATTATATTATTATATTTATTGATTTCATTGTTTATTAAAGGAATTAAAAGGGAAAATTTTGCTGAAAGCCAAGAAGATTGGTGGTCTAGAAGACGTTATTGATGAAGCCGTGACAGATGAGGTTAGCGACGAGGAAGAGGCTGACGGAGATCCTGAGAGTCCGTCTGCAGAAGACCCACCTGCTGAGATTGAGAATGACAAGGTAAAACCTAGAATAGTCATTTAGACTTGGTGCCTTTTTCACCTGAAATGTATTTCCTTTAGCATCGTTAGGCTTTTATCAGTTTTTCTCAGCGCAGAAATTATGCAGAGGCTGTGAATGATAGCAAAGAAAAGCAGGAATGAGTGAAGCGTCATAGTAAAGAGAGACGGGAAACTGATTTGAGATAGTGAGGCGAGACTGGAGTAAAGGAACAGGAAATGTGGACATATCAAGCAAGACAGACAGAAACAAAGAGTAAAAGCAGTGAACCAATGTGTTTCTTCTAAGCTGCAGGAAAAACAGCTCTCTGTGAAAATATTTATTTTAAAATATCTAATTCTGCATTTCATAGTTAAAAGACAAATGAACCACTGAGTGTCGTGCTGCATGTTCTAGCTTTAAGTTGCTTTTTAGACTGGAATATGCTTCCAACATTTGTGATGTCACAAATCACAGCTAGCTCAACCCTTTCATGCCTAGGCCTATTTTTACTGCCCACTGTCCGATATGACATATCCTATATAAATATAAGTATATCATTACAACAACATGGGCTCTATATGATCATGACCAGTCAAAATAAAACTAGGACATGTGAGACTACTATGTAAGTGTCAAAAGCCAATTTATGGGTAATAATTATAGAGTAAATGAACATTGAACACAGTAGAAAATAAAAATCTTCAATTCCGCCTGGAAAAAAAAACATTATTTATAGTTAAAAAGTGCCCTAAATCATAGGATAAAATCCCAATTCATCTATGAATTAGTATAGTAATATCTGATGAGTAACTGTGCTACTGTAGATGCTAAAAACATCACCCTGAACAGTTGTATAGATGTTTTAAAAACAGATTTGCCCAGGCGGAAATGGGCAGTTTCCAGCACATGTTGTGCCAGTTTTGGCACATGTGCCATTTGACCTTTCTCAGGTACCATTCTCAGGTACCTCTCAGGTAATGGTTGGTAGAGTTTTTTTGCTGAGTTTCTTCCTGTCATTTTGGTGTATAACATGTTTGGACTGATAATTGGGGATTATAATCCACACGGTCTGTAGAGCAGTCACGTTAGAGGGGGCTAGTGTTCACAAAAGGTTAAAATCAACTCGGAAAAACTTTTGTTGTAGTGTCAAACTCTGCATATGCATCATTTAGACTAAAAACCACCAAAAAGGCAACATAGTGAGGTAAAACAGAAGGCAAACATTTGGATGTCTGGAGAAACTTTCATTCCATTTTTAAGTATCCTCTAAGTACTAACTAATCTGACTTGTTTGTCAATTATTTTTGCACGTTATTCTCCGCTTCTGCAGAAATCCAAGTCCAAAGTGTCAAAGGAGCTGTCAGACTTGGTGGTTTACTGCAAGAGTGTGCACTTCCATGGCTTTGAGCACGCTCGTTTACATGGCAAATGCTATGAGATGTCCTCATTCTCTGAATCCAAGGCTAAGAGGCTAGCTAAGGAAGCAGGTACCCTGAACATGATGGAACTCTGAATTTCGGTAAAGCGTGGAGATTTATTACATCTTTAGTTTTCAGATAAAACACATACATATGATCATTTTTACGTCATTAATGTATATTAACTGTATCTGAGTTAGACACAGAGTCTGTGCTATAGGGATACATTTTCTTAGTTCTCTCTCTTCAGGGACAGAGTTTGTGCAGTACAACACAAGGCAGCTGAGCAGGATCTACCCCAGTGGCCTCAGGACGGACTCGTCCAACTACAACCCACAGGACATGTGGAGTGTGGGCTGCCAGTTAGGTGAGAGGAAGGTTGCCCTCTCCTGGTTGAACCAAACCTTTTATTTTAAGCATTTATTTAAGCACTTTCAGCATGAGAACTATCCAATAATTATCTTTTTTTTTTGGAGTAACATGGGGTCAGCAGCTATAACTGTTGCAGCCAAATGAAAGTAAGAGAGCACAAGAAAAGACTGTACTGCACTTTGAAACTGTTCAATGACGAAACCAACCGGACACCTAAACCTAGAAAGAAGTGGAAACTCTGATAGGAAACATTGGGAATGAGGATTGTGCTGGTGACATGAAACAAAGATCCCTTTGCAGCTGTAAACCGTGAACCAGCATATTAGAAGACATGTGCCAAGGACCGCTACACAATGAGGCCCAATTCACATGTGGAAATAACACAAATCTGAATCGATCAAGAGCAGGAAGACACACAGTAATGTAGTCACTTTTGTGTAAATTAAGATAAATTATTTTTGTGCATGCCCTCACTGCCACCCCCACCTCCTCCTACAACAAGGTTAGAGGTCACATACAGAACATCCCCCCCACAGCTGGAGGGTGACAGGACAGATGCTTCCTGTCATCAGACTTCAAACTGGTGCTGCTGTGGGTAAAATAATTTTCCCATGTACTTTGAAAGCCAGTTAGACGTCTTTGGTTCTGGGAAATCACATGCTACAGCCAAACACAATAAGTAAAAAAAAAAATCACTGTGAATTGAATTATTTCCTCTCTTTTCCAAAGTGGCCCTGAACTTCCAGACAGCTGGCCTGGAAATGGATCTGAACGATGGGCTGTTCAGGCAAAACGGCTGCTGTGGCTACGTCCTCAAGCCTGACTTCATGAGAGACGGCAGCTCACAGTTCAGTCCAGAGAAAGCTGAGGAGCGGCAAGACTACAAAGCGCTCCGGTTATCCATACAGGTTCAAACCTAAACTAAAAGAAATTCTTGGTGCAGCACAAAATGAGCATTATGATGACAGAAAACCACAATTGTTATATTTTTTACTGTACAAGTACAGTACAGTGTTTTCTGTAGCTGATATAGAAACATGTGTGTGGGTATCAGGTGATAAGTGGGCAGCAGCTACCAAAGGTGAATCAGAAAGAGGGATCTATTGTTGACCCCCTGGTCCGAGTGGAGATCTATGGAGTGCCACAAGACCAGGCTAAGGAAGAGACCAGTCACATTAACAACAATGGTGAGAGAGCGTTCACAATTTGTATACAGATTTAAATCAATGTTTGTGATGACATGAGTGTGAAATAAAAAATGGAAATGAAATTTTGAAATAAAAAAAAGTCACATAAGTTCAATCCTCTACCTGCAGGTTTTAACCCAGTATGGAATGAAACTCTAAATTTCATCCTCCACACCCCTGAGCTGGCCCTAGTTCGCTTTGTGGTGGAGGACTATGACAAGGCGTCGAGGAACGACTTCATTGGACAGTTCACTCTTCCTTTTACGTGCATCCAAGCAGGTGAGAATAATGCACGGCAAGGATGAAGAGCACGTCCCTGAAACCACCTACCTGCTTGCTACATTTAGATCCACTCTTAATATTATCCACGTAGGAAAACTCTGGATTGACTCTGTACCCCGGTGTTTAAATGCTTACTCTGATAAATATACCTTCTCTCCTCAGGATATCGTCACATACATTTGCTCTCTAGAGATGGAACAGATATCCCTCCTTCCTCCATCTTTGTCAACATCAGCATTTCAGAGCTCACATGAAGATATCGAACTTGATGATGGTGACGGACGTTCCAACACACTTTAATCTGGTTTGGGTCACCTGCCAGGGAACAGTGGGATGTAATATTGAACATTTCAAACCTTAATTGTAAACCTAAACCCAAATATGTCAAGACTTTATTAAATTAGACAACTAGTATGAATTATAAACTGTCAAGAAAGTTCATGTAGTGTATGATGAAAAATGTAGAACTTTAAGGGAAGCCGTCTACATACATTTATATTTGTTTTCAAGTAAGAACATGAATGATTATTGCATGTGTCAATATAAACACATTAACATACTAGGAATAACAGCAGTCCAGAATTACCATAATATTATATATAATACTGTATAATCTTAAAATGTCAAAAATCTGTATTATAAACCCATCATTATGAATCATCATAGCTTTGCATCATGTTGTTTAATCAATTTATCAATTAAGTGCCTGCTTGACTTTCTATCTAGTAATAACTGCCACCAGGTTGGTGGTGTAAATGTAAATGTAAATGTCTGTAAATACAAGCCATACAATTTCTGAATGGTTCAAAACCATTTAATAAAATGAATTCACAAGAAGGTTTGACTCATTTATTCTTCATGTTATTCACTTCTTTACTGTTTAAAGTTACGGAAACAGACACACAAACACACTTCATAACAGGGACTGGTGAGTTTCACAGTACGGTTTGATCACATAGTGAAGTAGAAATATGAACAGATTCTGTAAGTGACAGACTTCTATAATCTAAATTGATCTCGGCATCCATCTGATCTCTGTGTCTCTTCAGTGTTTTGTCTACTTGCTTCCCTCCTTTTGCACAACCTCTTCAATTACTTCCTCTACCTCACTGGCTTGTTTTTCCTCCTCCACCTCTGATGCTCTCTCCTCCAGCGTCCCCTGCAGGGCCTCCTTCAGGGTGAGGCTGACAGCTTCAGAGTCCCTCATAACGCCCTGCTCTGCTGGCATCTCCGGGTGGTGTCTCTGCAAATGCTTGACTACCTGGAACTTCTGTTTGGCTCTGTAGGAGCAGTGGCAGCAGCGGAAAGGCTGCTGCTTGGTGTGAGAGAGGTAGTGATGTCTGAGGCCTGCCGGCCAACGGAAGGTCTTTTGGCACAACCCACACGCGTACAACCGAGCGTCACTGTGCTGCCGCTGGTGGGTTTTCAGAATGAAACTAGTCTTGAAGGCTTTGCCACATGTTTCACAGACATAAGGGCGCATGTCGCTGTGCTGCGTGTCCCGGTGGGAGCGTAGGGCATCTGCTCTGTTGGTGCGGTAGTGACACTCATCACAGGCATATGGCTTCTCCCCTGCAGAGGAACAAATACATGAATACATGTTATTACTACACTTACAAAGTCTATCTCAGGTGATAGTCTAATTAAAAAATGTACTCCAGTATTATTATCAACTTTTATGATACCTGTGTGTTTGGTCATGTGATACTTCAGCTGAGTCGCCCACTTGCATTTGTAGCCGCACTCTGGACAAAGGTACTTCTTCTCTTCTTGATGAACCCTCATATGAAGCTGTGTAACAAATGGGTTTGGATAAACAATAAATAAAGGATTTATTATTTTCATTAATTGTTATTTGGTTTTTGTTTGAGAAAGTAGTTCGAGATTATTGTGAAATTCGTAGTTGTAATAATAAGTCTAATTGTGATATTAACATGCTTCTTCTTTTTTTGCAAGAGTCAAACATATTCAGCTTGGTCTACTTCATCTTCCCACTGAAGTTGTTACAGGGATAAAAAACTCAACTACAAGAGTTCTAGGGCTGTATCTGAGTCATCGAATAGTATTCCTTGCTGTTAATTAAATATACACTTCTTTGAAGCAATATAAATACTAAAGATAATTTCATCATGTTTTATCTAAAACAGAATTCTGAGGTTCGATCTTATGAATTCTGATCATCCTATAAACTTTGCACTTACCTTCAACCTAGACGGATCAGTGCAGGTGTAACTGCACACCTCACAGCCGTAAGGTTTCTCTCCAGTGTGTATGCGAATGTGCCACGTGATCTTCTGCTTGTTATGGGTTGAATACTCGCAGTCCGTGCATTTGTACAGACGCTTGCCCCCGTGTGAACGGAGGTGCTGCTCTAAAACCAGCTGATGGCGACAAGCGAACTGACAAGTGCTGCACCTGAGGGGCTTGTCATCCACAGATCCCTCCTCGTGTTCATTCAGAAGGTGCTGAGCTAACAGCTGCCTTGTTTTGGCAGCAAAGGGGCACACCTGACACTGATGTGCCAGGTGGGTCCTCTGATGCATCTCCAAGCTTTCCTTTGTCTCAAAAGACTTTTGGCAGGTGGTGCACTTTAGCTGAGGATGCTTACTTTGTTGGTGGCTCTTCAACATGACCTCACTGCTACACGTGTAGTCACAGTGCTTGCATAAGAAACAGACCTGGAGCTGATGGACACGTTTACAGTGGTTCCTTAATGCTATTTCTGAACTAAAGCGAGCATCGCAATGAGTGCAAGCATGCTCCAACTCTCCTGTGTGGCACCTGAGGTTGTGTCGTCTCACATCATCAAGTGTGTACCCACTGAAGTCGCACAATGAGCAGAAATGTGTAGGATGTTTGTCGTGGATGCGCGTTTTGTGCTGACGCAATTTAGCCACAGCACCAAAGGTCTTGTCGCACACATCACACATGTGACGACCGATTCCTGTGTGAAGAGACTCATGTTCTTCCATGCGATAGCGCCTTGTGGTACTAAAAGGACAGTATCGGCAGCAGTAAGGCCTTGCGCCTTTGTGTTTAAGTGCAACATGTTGAGCCATGCATCTTTGTTGCTTACAGGTGAAAGTACAGTGCTGGCAAAGCAAACGTTTGAGTTTAGCAGCATCAGACTTCTCTTTATTATGAACAGACTTAATGTGCTGAGTCAAAGTCATTTTAGATCTTGCTACAAACGAACACATGGTGCATTGGACCATGTCCTCTTTTTCTTTGTCTGCCTCATTAGCACACTCAGCGTCCACTTCTGAGAGGATCCGACTGTCTCCCTTCGTACATTTTTTTTGGCAGGTTGACAGGTGACGTTCAACTGTTGCACGCTTGACTGATGAAAAACTGCAGAGTTTGCATTTAAATTTCCCACCTTTTTTAGTGTAAAGGGACTCCTTGCCCCGCGATACACTGCCGTCTCTGTTACTTGAAGATAATTGTTTTCTTACACGCTTGACCTTCGAAAGCTCATTTAAATGTGTTTTGCTTTGCTGACATCCTGATTCTCTGCATGATCCTTCACAGACTGTTATATCAGAAGTAGATACATCTTCTTTTTTCCGATGGAATTCCTGATCATTTGAATCTGCTTGAATCTCATTATGGAAAGACAGCAGTTCTATCTGAAGAGAATTTGTTGTCTCAGCCAGTTGTTTGGATCCCTTATTACCGTGAGCAGAGCTCTCCTCTGTGGCTACACCTGTCTTTGAAATGCCTACAAATGTTCTTGTTTTTCGTGGAAGTGCTGGGCACTTCTTTGCGATGTGACTATCAAGACCACGTCTTTGTTTGAACTCTGCACCACAGGCTTGGCACTTGTGTCCCTTTATCCTTTCCTGGCACAAAGCCTGGCAGTGGTACTTCAAAGCAGTTTCCCTAGAGGTTACATAGGAGCACTTGTCACAACGATAAACGTCCTTAGTCGGCACAACAAGCATCTGCACCTGTCCCCCCAACACCATGGCTTCTGCTTGGTCCTTGTCGTGCTTCTTCATGGCTTTCAGACGAACTTCAGATTGTAACAGCAGATTCTGCTTAGCCGCTGCTTCATCTTCACTCTCCACCTCAGGTCTTTGATGCATCTCAACCTCAACTGGTTGACTAGCTGAGATATTTAGAATCTCATCACTTGGGTCACATTCTTCATGGGGTGCTGTTCCATCATCTCCCTCTGATGAACTTGAAGATGCAGAGAAGTCTGCCTTTTCTTGTGATGCATCAGAAATGACTGTCCCTGGAGTTTGAGTTGCACACTTTTCCTCTGTATTTTGCAATGAGGGAGTTTGATAATCAGTGGTAGATAGTGTGGTTAAAACAAGAGTACAATATTCCTCTGGACTGTTCACAGATTGAGGACTGTCTGAAGTACCTTCATTGACCAGCTCCTGAGAAACAACTTCAAAAGCATTTACAGCATCCACAGTTTGTGATCCAGGTGCGGTTTCCCTGCTTGCACCGTCATCTGCTGCACCAGTAAGCTCACATTGTCCTCTTTGAGCTGCTGATGGCTTTTTGTAAAAATCCTGCAGAAACTCAGCTGAGTTTCTCTCCTTCTCCTTTGCAGCATAGTTCTCCAGCCATGTTTTATCCCCAGGTACGTACCCGTGAGCTTTCTTCTTGTGCAGGAAGAGGCTAATGCTGCTGAATGAGAAATAGAGGCAGAGGGCGCAGCGAAACTCTTTTAGCTTGGTATGTTTGCAGTTCTCATGATTTTGCAGTGCTTGCCTGTAGCAGGTAGTGTAAGTGCAGTATTTGCACTTATAGACAGATGGCTGCTTTTCCTCTCCAGAATGTTTGGCCAGCATGTGGTTGCGAAGCTCACTTTTGCGTTTGCAGGCGTAAGCGCAGATCTCACACATGAGCGATTTGGCTTGATGTCGTAGTTTGTGGCTATTTAGCTGATCCATGCGGTGACAACGATAGGGGCACTGATCACAACGATACCTAGGAGAGGAGACAGGAAGTTAATCATAACAACAGCGGTATATACAGAAAGTCACTGTATATAAATTCTAGATATATTCTGTATACTTTAGATCTTTGAATCTAAATTATTCTATATGCATTTTGCTATTTCTAGCAACAAAGACACATAACTGCCTTGAAACTGAAAATTGAAGAGCAGGTGAACCTGCTAAAGCAAAGTTCATATTTTATCAAAAACAGTATATGTGTATAAGTGAACACCACTTAGACCTGAGATTTAAGCCACTCAGGAGCAGCATGAATGAGCTGTAAAGAAAACTAACATACTTTGTAATTATCTTTTAAGTGACTATGCAAATTAATTAGCAGACAACTGCTTCACATAGATACAGAGAACAATCACTCATGTTTTTATTAATGACAAATATTTATATGTATATATATACGTATATGTGTATGTATGTATGTATATATATATATATATATATATATATATATATATATATAAATAAACCTAGCTGCTCCTGGACCTGTCTTTTCTGAGAGTATGAGCACAAATAAGTACGAAAATAAAAAAAACATACTTGTGCGGTTTTAGCAAAGGTGTGTCGAGGATTTAATCTAAAGTTGTGTTATATCCCAAACTTTACCGGAGGTCTCCAGCATGTTTCCTCATGTGAACATTTAGATAGTGCTTCCATTTGGTGACGTATCCACATTCAGCGCACATGAAGTTCTTGTCGTCTGAGTGAGTGAGCATATGTTTAGAGAGGTAAGACTCGTCTCGGCACTTGAAGTCACACACGCTACACTTATGAGGCTTCTCACCTTTAAGAGAAAAAGAAAATTATAATAATGAACTGAAAGTTGAACACAGTAGAATATATCTATGTAAAAACAAAAGAGATTAAAAGGTGAAAATCAGATGTAAAAAGTTTCAGAACATAATAACTAATCCATTCTCACCACTGTGCATCAGCATGTGCCTCTTTAAGCCACGCTTATGTGAGGTCACGTAGCTGCACTGGGAACAGCGATGGATCTTCTCGTTGGCGTGCAAATGTCCAATGTGCTGCTCAAACTCTACAGGGTTAAATGTGACAAAGGAGCAAAAGTCACAGCAAAGTTTGTCGCTCCCTGGATGACCGAGCCGTTGGTGCTGGAGGAAAACTGTTTTGTTGGAGCAGGAAAAATCACACAAACAGCAGTGGTAGGCGAGGTGTGTCCGATAATGAGCCTCCATGTCCGTCTCTTTTTGAAAAATGGCTCCACAGGCATGGTGACGACATTCCACCGCCTTCACCCCATGTACTTCACTAGTGTGTCTAAGAAGTTCTTTGCGCAGGGAACTCTGGAAAGCACAACCATCTTGGAAGCAGGCCACTGACTTGTTGTCTGGTTGAATGTTGTGCGTCTTCATGTGAGCTTTAAGTGACCTGCTCTGGCGAAAGCTCTGACCACAGGTGGGGCACGGATAGTTTTGACCGTGCATGTCATCTTCTGCCTCGTCAGCATGCTGGCTCACAAGGTGTCGGCGGATCGCGTTCCGCTCCACAGCAGAATAGTCACACAAGTGGCAGCGGTGAACCTTTTCACCTGCCTCACGGAGCCTGTGTATGCGTAGCTTGCTCTTGCTGGTGAAGTAACGCTTGCAAGTGGGACACTGGAGACTGGGGTTGGGAAAGTGTAAATGGAGGTGCTCCTGCAGGTGGGAGCGCATCTTGAAGCAGCGGCGACACATGGGACAAGTGTGGGTGCGGTAGATATGCTCTGCTCCTTCTGCAAGGTACTCTAACGGACAAGAACATAATTTGAACATTATTACCGCTTGTTATAGGGGTGTAACTATTATCCAAACCCACGATTTGGGTTATACCTCGATTGTTTTTTTTGGGGGTATGTGGTATATTAATGTGTTGTTGTTGGTATACTAAATGAATGAAACAAGAATAAAACATTTCAAATGTATGGTTGAATTCCATAGAGTGCTGGTATTGTCCATGCTTCATTGTCACCTTTTTCCTACTATGACAAGTCAAGTTTGTTTTCACTGTTGCACATAATGGGACATTTGCAATAGTGAAAACTAATAACAGCCCGCCAGAATGGAGGCTCCTTACTTTTTGCCATGTAGTGTAGACTGACATCTTTCAGTGAGGTGGCTCATACCTGTGCTGTGTAGGCTGGTGGAGTCAGTAAGTCACTCTCTGACCAGGTTTGGACAGTGTTTGTCACAGTATTTTACTTTATAAATTTATAGGTTGATCCATGCTGTGCAAAACATACTTAATAACAAATCTGATAAATTTCACATTTTTGTTTTTATTCACATTTATTAATTACTGGTCATGCAAACTGCATAAAATATTATATTTAACTCCTACACAGCTTCTTCTGGCTGGCAGAACATGAGGTAGTGTCACATCTCTTTACTTACACAATTTTGTGTAAAATTGACAAGTGCTCACTATAACCTTCCATCTAGGTTAGTGTACGTACCTTTGGATGGCAACGCTGCAGTGGCCACTGCTGGAGGACTGTCTTTCTTCACTGCCTTTCTCACTCTTTTAATATTATGCCCTTCACTCTCAGCCCGTTCCTTCTTCTTCCTGTCATCAGGTAATGATGATGCATAAACTGGGTTGGGTTTTCGTTTTCGTTTTGGCCTGCTGGACACGAGAGACTGATCACATCCACTAGCGCACATGGTTGTGGATGCAGGCTCCATCTCTACAAACAGATGTGTAAATATGTTAATATAAAATCTAGCTGTGCCAGAGCACAAGAGCTCTGGTTATAAAACCATAACATCTTCCTTGTGCTCTGTTTACCTTGAGTGCAAGTTGGAAGATGGTTGTGCTATAACAGGTGGTCTCTTAGGTCCTTCGCATTGTCACCGACAAATGGGCACCGAAGGCAGCCAAGGCAAATGGGCCTTTAGCGTCATGTCCACTGCGAGTGGTGATGCCGAGCACTTGGCTGGAAAAAGACATCACAACACAACACAGAGAGCATTTCTATTTGTCTAACTGGCCTTTTGAACATGAGTGACAAACAAGCATGTCACTGTAAGACAATCAATGATGATGTTCTACTGTCTCCACAGTGTCTGAAAACAGAATAAAATATAGTTACAATGTGACAGATTTAAACATGACATGACAGATGTTTGTAATATTTGTTGTAGTTGTATTACCACTTTATAATATTAAAGTGTAAAATAGGTGCATACCGTACAAATATTATTCATAACCTACATTGGACCCCAGACTGACAGAGACACAGAATGGCTACAAATTAAGTTGTCAACATGTCAACATCATCTCTTTTCATCATTTTGTATGTATTTTTGATTTATTTTTAGCTCTTTCTAGTCATTAGATTTTATAATGTGTTTTAGCTCCTGTAGATGTAAGATATAATAATAACTTGTAATCAGATACACGTATAAGCACAATCACACACACAAAGGGATCTCCTGCACTTTCACTCATCACCTACCATTACGAGCAGAACTTCGACCTACTGCCTGTGTGTTGCGCAGTGCTTTGTATCTGAAAAACAGAACATCAACATCAGTTCAGCAGTATGTCCACCTCTTTAAATCCCCCCGTTACCAGCTACTCTAGCGTTAAGTGACAGTATTTGAAGTTTCACTCACTTTACACGTTGATATAAACTAGAATCTACGTGATAACAACACCGCCGCTGATGCTAGGTGAGCTAACGTTAGCTTCTTGTAATTGTAGTCGCAAGTTGTTCTCAGTTCCTGATAGCAATTAACTAATTTCACTGCCGTTAATAGTCTACAGTGTAATGCAGTAAATACATCACTCACCAGACAATTTTTTTCTTAATTAGCTTATCTGTTATCTTATCTTTTGAGAAAAAAACATGTTAATATAACCATTATAGGGAGACGGAACCATTGTTTGTGGGTAAGCGAACAATCAGGAATGATATTTGTCAAACACAGGAAGTGTTATAGAGGTCGCTACCACTGCTGCACTCCATTCAATTCACACATGGGGATCGTAGCTGGTTAAAGTGCTACATACAGAGAACCTATGGACAGCATACAGCAAAGTATGTGATGAATGCTGAGATAGGAACTTTCTTAAGGATCATGAATTATTTGACAATAACGGATAATAATCATCAATAGCTGGTACCCACCATCGTTAGATTTCCAGCTTACCCGCTAAATCAGGCTGTAAAGCTTCAGCAAAGATAGTGACACATATTCTTCATTTACAAACAGACTGGACTATCACGTTGATCTGTCAGACTGTCCTCATGCGGAGTGTCACAACATCTCTGTAAGATCTGAATCCAGTGGAGGAGTGCTGAAGTCACCATCATGCCCCTGTCAGACTTTCTGGACAGCCTGAAGGACAACCCGTACTTCGGGGCTGGCTTTGGACTGGTTGGTGTTGGGACAGCTTTGGCAGTAGCCAGGAAGGGTGCCCAAGTGGGGATGGTCTTTTTCCGCAGGCACTACATGATCACTCTGGAGGTCCCCAGCAGAGACAAGAGCTACCACTGGTTACTGAGCTGGATCACCAAGCACGCCAGGCACACTCAGCACCTGAGTGTGGAGACATCCTACCTGGCACATGAGAGTGGGCGGGTTCACACGCAGTTTGATTTCCACCCGAGCCCTGGCAACCACATCATCTGGTCAGAAGACAAAGCATTCAGTTTACTTCTTTAAAAACAGTTTAAAATAAAGTGATAATGTCTACAGTTATTAATCTGCTTTTCAAATATAGTCAGCAGTGCAACTTGTGACACTGTCATCTATTGTGGTCTGCAGGTATGGAAGGAAGTGGATCAGAGTGGAGAGGACCAGAGAGAAGCAGATGGTGGACCTGCACACTGGGACTCCATGGGAATCCGTTACGTTTACTGCTTTAGGCAGAGATAGACAAATCTTCTTTAATATCTTACAAGAAGGTACACACCTCCACCCCCTCCTGATTGGAAAAAGTTTCAGATATTCTTGTCTTAAGTAACTTAACAATGTACTGGTCATTTAGTGCAGCTCTCTACTATGTTTTGTAGCAAGAGAATTGGCACTGAAGCAGGAGGAAGGACGGACAGTAATGTACACAGCCATGGGCGCTGAGTGGAGGCCCTTTGGGTTTCCCCGCCGACGCAGACCTCTCAGCTCTGTTGTCCTGGAAGCCGGAGTGGGCGAACGGATCGTAGACGATGTGAAGGAGTTCATTGGAAATCCCAAGTGGTACACGGACAGAGGTAAACGTACTGAAGCTCATAATTCAGGTTTTGGTGTTATCCTAATTACTATTGTTGGTGCTGAGATTTCCAGTCTGTTTTGAAAACTCTTTCTTTCTGGTGCACATCAAAGAAACTTTGACACGTGAGATTTGAGAATTGACAGAATCAGCAGTATTAAGAGTTCCAATCCAGAAGAACAGCTAATGTTATTAGTGGTTTGTAACGTAATGAAAAAAAACCTTCAGAATTGCTAGATGATTTGCATGAGGTGAAACCAGTGACCAGTAATGTTTGTGTGTATTGTAATATGCTTGGAAAATGTTGGCAGTGATGTAATAAACAATTAATGCAGATCAACAGCTAAAACAAAAAGATGCAAAAACCTGGAAATTGTCCTAGAACAAGTCTAATTATTTTATTTAGTTCTTGTTTTGAAAAGCCAGCTGTGTTAGCATTTTTGTTTATTGTGTGATGGTCATCTGGATGCTGTTTTGTGTGCATACAGGTATCCCCTACAGAAGAGGATATCTGCTCTATGGTCCTCCTGGATGTGGAAAAAGTAGCTTTATGTGAGAATGCTGTTTATTTTCAACTGTTTAGAATTAAACGTGAACTAAGTCAAGTCATGTTTCTTTTCTTCACATGTCAAACTCTGCAAATAGTGTTGTTAACTACTGTTTCTGCCTCTTCGTACTTCAGCACAGCTCTGGCCGGCGAGCTGGGCTACAGCATCTGTCTGATGAGTCTGAGTGACCGAACGCTTTCAGATGACCGTCTGAACCACCTCCTGAGTGTGGCCCCACAGCAAAGCATCATACTGTTGGAGGACGTAGATGCAGCCTTTGTCAGCCGAGAGCTGCTTCCTACAGAGAGTAAGTAGCAGGGAAGGCAAATGTAACGATGTCATTTATAGTTTAAATCATCAGATAATTATATTCACACCGTTTACATTTTTGTAAGATAAGATAAGATAAGATAAGATAGGACTTTATTGATCCCGCAGCGGGGAAATTTGTGTGTTACCACAGCTAAGGGCATAAAGCACAGAAAGGTATATAACAAGACTATAAAAAGAAGAGTACAAAAAATTTGAATAAATAATAGAATTAAAATAAAATAAAATAGAATATACAATAAACACACAATATATACACCGGTAGTTTCTATGTACACAAATACGCAGTATGCAATATGGGTAGGAGTTGTGGAAAATGTGCAATATAACAAATATCAACTATTATACTACTGCAACTACTATTAAGTACCAAGCAGTAATAT
>JAUYWH010000013.1:19423791-19464401 GCA_034779795.1 Ctenopoma multispine
GAGCTGCTCAGCGCACCCACAGACTCATGCAGAGGGTGATGTGGGTTGTTCATGATGGATGTCAGTTTAGCTAACATTGGGTTAAGAAGTTCTCTTGTGAGGCACTTTTTAAAGTTGTATCTCAGTGCAGGGGCTACAGAGGCGTGGCCTTTGTTTGCATCACTAGCTGTTGTTGTTAGTCACATCTGAAATGGGACAGCCTTGTCGCGATGCTTTGCCTCTGAAGCCTTTGAAGCTCTGGTTTTACCATTATCTTTCAAATACTTCCGTGCTTGCCTCACAGACCCTCTGGCCTATCAGGGAATGGGAAGACTTACCTTCAGTGGCCTGCTGAACTCTCTGGATGGAGTGGCTTCATCTGAAGCCAGGATAGTTTTTATGACCACCAACTTTATTGACAGGTACTGTTGAGAAGGTATTTACAACTATAGACCTGAAAACTAAAATGTCAATTGCAATCTATTTTTTAGTCTTTTATGATAAATGTTCTAATGCAGGTATACCGTGTACTAATAAGTGCTAATGAGTATATTTTATCATAGCAATGATTAAAATCTAGGACCTTGTTCCTCAGCCTGGGGTCTCGAGACAAATCGCAGTTAACAACCAGCTCAAAGGAGAGCATTAACCTATCAGAGACAGATTCAAGTTTAAGAGAAGATAAAAAGACTGAGTGGACAGAGTTAGGGTTAAATCATAGTTACCTTATTTAACAATTTGTACATTACATATTTTCAAAAACATTCATTTCCTAGTTCTGTGCACACAGGTTGGACGCAGCGCTGATCCGTCCTGGCCGTGTGGATCTGAAGCAGTACATCGGCCACTGCACACACTGGCAGCTCATCCAGATGTTCCGGCGGTTCTACCCAGACCAGCCCGCTTCTGAAGGAGATCGGTTTGCAGTGCAGGCGTTAGCCGCCCACTCTGAGATCAGCGCCGCTCAGGTGCAAGGACACTTTCTGCTGCACAAAATGGACCCTGCAGGGTCTATAGACAATGTTGGCCTAATAAAAGGATAACGGCACGGTTACTGAATAAAGACAAATATGACAAACACGAGTAGGTTGTTTTTACATTTACAGTTATTACATAGACATTGTGGTGATGTAAAAGCGTCACTGAACACAGGAGAGATTTTGCTACAACTTCCAAATGTCTTTGCAGGTTCCTAATGCTTTTAGTGGCTTGTGTGAAAGACAGAAAATACCAGTAACATGCTACTAACTACAGGTTGGTTTAATGAAAAAGAAAAGATGGCTGTAAATCATCTATGACAGCAGGCAGGTAGAGAATTAGTGGTTAATGGTTAGGAAAGGTACAATTGGACAATGTGCTTTAGAAGAACAAGTAGCTTAAAGGTTGTGTAATCAAGGAACATTATATGCTTTCTAATATTTAACACCCCATAGTTACTAATCTGTTCCAGAGTCCTGAAGCTTAAAGTAAACATCACAAATTAGCCTCAAGGGGTTTAACGGTTTGTACTGCACACAGCATCTTCTGTTCTCAGACCCCTGGAACAGGTGGGAAAATGATTCTCCTTTGTGTAGCTGAATCATTGACACCAGTCCGTGGTTTGTTGGAAATATTTAATGCTGGTTATGATCAACAGGTGTCAGAACACACCGTACTCTGCCGCTTTATCCATATGAGGCTGTGTAGACTGTTCGTATTGTCCATGCTGACCCATGTCCAAACAGTTGTCCAGCACACTAACTATGGGTTTTCCAGCTATTTGATTTTGAACAACACATGTAAAGAGCTGGGCTGGAAGGGTTAAACATTCTCTGAGATATGGCCCCTCCTTGCTCCACCAGTCTCTTAGATGTAACAGGAGCCCTGTGTACTTGCTGTTCTGCTCTCGTCATGGCTGCATGGCTTTGTCCGAGTGTTATGCGAAGGAATGTCATCTGGCTGCTGCAGTGCCCCATCTCCACAGCCTGCATCTGCTCCAGAGGGGTGGGAAGCACATCTTCTGCCTCGAGGACCCTCTCTGCCTTTCGGGACAAGCCTTGGACCGTGGATGACCTCCCACATGTCAGCTTCTTGGAGCTGCTCTACAGATTGATGTTTCAGGGTTTCTACAACCGCATGCATGAGCTACAGGTACGCCAGGCTGCACACACTGCTCTGTGTGGTCTGTGGATGTATCAGATCCAACAGTGTTGCGTGTTTTAGTGCATTCCAGTAATATCTTAAATAACTTGAGATGACAAATCAGATAAGTTATTACAAGGACTGGGGTATTTTCTCATTCTAATGTTCTGACTACATTTGCCCACAGTGATAATGCATAATAGAAAATGTCAGGCTGGTAGCCTTACCTTTGTTCCCGTAGAAACCACCAGATGATAACTGGTGTCAGCTTGCTTTCTCAGGGGAGAGGATTGCTTACACAGTCTGTCCTTTTTGGGAGGTGAACTGCACTGAGTTGCACTCACACAAGTGTTCACACCTGTGATATTTGCTTACTGGGTGTAAATATGTACAATGTACAGTGTTTTTTAGTTTACACTCCAAATCCAAATGTGTTTGATTAGTGGGATCCTCAAACTGTGCTGTGATTAACAGCATTTCATTCTGTTATATTTCCTTTTCATGTGTCTGTAAGACGCCTTACACGTGTTTGTCTTTTAAGATCCAGCATTCATTTTGTTTACCATCAGATCTATGAGAAGCAGCGATACGGGCCCATTTACAGAGACGGACTAAAGTCAGTGGCTGTGAACACTCCAAAGCTCCTGGAGGAAATCTTGAGAAACGATGAGAAGTTCCCTACCCGAGGAGACATGTCGCTGTGGAAAGATTATCGGGATATGAGAGGATTTGGCTACGGGCCTTTCACTGTGTAAGACTGATATGACATTCACAGAAATACTTCCCTGTCATCACTGTCCCACGTCAAAACAACAGCTTGTAAATGAGTTGTACTCAGTTTTTAGGGTAAAGTGCCGTCATGGGAGTGGGATGAACTGATTGAGATTTGTTGATATTAAAACAAATAGAGAGCAGTTGCCAGCAAAGACTCCAGATGTTAGTGCTCAGCACAAGTGTTGAATTGTTGTTTTGACCCTTGCTGGATTTTCTTCTGCAAAGATATTATCATTTTTAAGATCCAGCTGCTCTGCCCACACCCAAGCACTTTCCAAAAAGTTGCTATGTGTTCCAAAAACAAGCATGATGAGCCACACATACAGTGTCCATACAGTGTTCCTGAGAAGAATAGTTATGGGTTATGTTATGGTTATGTGCTGTTATGTGCGGAGGTGTCATTGCGCGGTACTGGATTGCACATTTCTTCTTATTGTGCAGTAATATCACATGCAGTCACATGCAGTCGTCCAATTCTCCAGAGCTGCGTTACATAACAGACAATGAGATTTCCAAGACAACCCTCTAGCTGTTTTTATTCCTGCTTATGCTGACACTGGCTGTTGTCAGAAGTTTTATGTTTTTCAATTCATTGTGATTGAATTCACTTTGATTTAGGTAGTTGGTCCCACTCTTCGTGACATACCCTCTCAAGCTCCATCAGATTGACTGGGAAGTGTCTGAACTGCCGTCTTCAGCTCTCTGCACAGATGTTCTATAGGGCTTAAGTTTAGGCTTAGGCTGCTTCACTTGTCTTGCTCGTGCTTAAAGGTTTCAGGACTCGTGCTCTATATCCGTTTTTTCTCTGTATTGGGCTGAAATCATACTTACTTCACTTCTGACAGTCTCCTTGTCTGTGCTGCTGAGAAGCACCCCCCTACCGCCACCGCCATGCTTCACTGTGCAGATGATATTTGCTAGGTGATGAGCTGGTTTTAGATCATCTATGCCTCACCATAACTTGAGATAAAGAGTTCCTTTGCCTTCATAGCTTTATTTTTTTGTCCTTGAATACAGTGTGTATTCTTCAGTCAGTTCTATTTGCCACAGGTGAACAGGACCTCAGGACCTCAGTCAAGCTCTAGACTCACATTAAGAAGAAATAAACAGAATGTACCTGACCACAATTCAAAGTGCCACAACATGTTCCTACATTTTTCTTGTACATAGAACCGTTGTTTTAAAAACCACTGGAGAACAAAAAAAGCTGAGAGCTGTCTTTTTTTCCACATTGTAATTCTCCGTCTGCACCTAGGGAGGGGGAGCAGTGGTACAACCTGAGGACGGTGCTGAACAAGCGCATGCTGCATCCAAAGGACTCTGCCCAGTATGGTGGGATAATCAATGACGTGGTTACAGACTTCACCAAGAGGATCTACTACCTGCGCCAGTGCAGCCCTACTGGGGATTTAGTGACTAATGTGGCCAATGAGCTCTATCGATTGTCACTGGAGGGTACAGTATACAGAAAATCTAGAAGATAGCTAAAGCTGCACAGTGAGGATGGATGACTGTTTATCCATTCATCAATCATTATTTTTTCTCTTAGGGAGACCAAATACCTCTGCAACTTGTTTTGATACTTTTCAACTTTCTTAATTCAACTCAGACTACGAGTTAAATAGACAAAACTGATCTTAATCTAATCCTTCGTCGCTCAGGTATTGCCACCATTCTGTTTGAGACAAGACTCGGGTGTCTGGAAAAGGAAATCCCTGCAGGGACACAAGACTTCATCAACTCTATATCCCAGATGTTCTTCAACAGCATGGCCGTGGTGGTGACGCCCAAGTGGAGCCGCAATGTGCTGCCCTACTGGAAACGCTATATAGCCGGCTGGGAGGGCATCTTCAGCTTTGGTGAGTTGTAATGAGGGAGATATGTCTAAATACCAATGTGAAAAAGATTCCAACCATATAATAATAATATATATAATATAATAATAATAATAATATCTTCCACAACACCTACTATACAGGAAACACAGAAAACTAAAATGAAGCACATTTCTACTCTTATTTTAGCTAAAGAGCTGATTGACAAGAAGATGGAGATCATTCAACAGCGTGTGGACAACAACCAGGAAGTGGAAGGCGAATACCTAACATACCTCCTCTCAAACACTCAAATGAGCACTAAGGATGTTTATGGCAGCATCGCTGAGCTCCTGTTAGCTGGAGTGGACACGGTAAATGTGCTAATCTAACAGAAAATCCACCTCCTGATCTGATCCAGCTCTTTTTTAATTTCCTTTAAATATAAACCAGCTTATTGTACTGCATATTATTTTGTCATCAGGGACCAATTTGTTTATTGATTCAAGTTCAAACTTTGATGTGAGGCAGAGGTGCTGTGGGATTAGAAGGTGAAAACAACTCAAGACTTTGAGTCACAAAAACCATTGTGTAACCAGGTCTGACTGACTGTGCTGCTGTTTTACTCATAAACGTTCCTTTGTTTGTCCAGACTTCCAACACCCTCACTTGGACTTTTTACCTGCTGTCCAGGAACCCTCAAATCCAGGACACACTGTTTAAAGAAGTGTCCACATTCGTGCCGGCAGACCGGATCCCCTCTGCTGACGAGATCACCCGGATGCCATATTTAAGGGCCGTTCTCAAGGAAGCACTGAGGTGAGTTTATTTAACTGTCCACGTATTTTTTCAGTAGCATCGCGTTTTACACTGTCTAGAGGAAATAATTCATCCCTGTTTTCCAGGATGTACCCTGTGGTTCCTATGAATGCAAGGATCATTTCAGACAAGGATCTTTCTATTGGTGGATATCAGTTCTCAAAGAAAGTGGGTCTACTTTTTTAACCATTTATATACTTTCGTTTTTTGTGTATGTGCATTAAAACTTCATCATAAGTGTTTCTGTATTTTATCTCTTGACTATTATTTCTCCAGACCCCCTTCACGCTTTGTCACTATGCCATCAGTCATGATGAGGACACTTTCCCAGAACCATTCACATTCAAGCCAGAGAGATGGCTCCGGGATGGTCGTGAGAGGCCAAATCCATTTGGCTCCATCCCGTTTGGCTTCGGAGTGAGAGGCTGCGTTGGTCGCCGAATTGCCGAGCTTGAAATATATATGGTTCTGTTTCGGGTAAGAAAATCCGTTTGTAACATTTGCTGAACACACAGCAACACAGAAACAGAACATAGGATTATTTCTTTCTTCCTTTTTTGAAAATGTCAATCATTTAATATGCACAATCAAACAAGCAAGTTAAAACACATAGTTAGATATTATTTATTCATGAATAAACTATTCCAAAATCATATTGCTTCAGTTTTAATTTGCTTCATCAAGATTCTGTGGGTGTATTTGATTAGAATAGACAATGACCAAATAATCCGGCAACAGTCATCAAATGGTGATTCAAATCCTGATTGCTGCATGTATTCAAGTGACATCTTCTGAAGAAGCTGTGTCCACTTCAAAACAGTGAGAAGAGTAAAATGAGGAATAATTAAATGTCTTAAGTTAAAATAAAAATCCGTTCTGTTCTTATTTTGGCTAAAAGCATCTTTATGATGAGTTTTCAGTATCTGTATTATTTAGAGTCAAAGGGTTCATAAAAGTATTTTGTGGTGAAAAACAAACAAACAAAAAAAGCTTTATATTATACACATGCTGATTATATATGAGTAACTTCAAAGCTGCATTCATTGATTTTTTTGGCCACTTGGGGGCAGTGAAACACAGCTAAGGAGACAATAATATAAATAAAGTCACACTGTAAAGTTGTTATGGTGAATGTATTTTTTTATGGAGCTGTGTTCTAGTCTCTTCACTAATTTAATTCCAACAATTTATGTGCTGAAAGATGCAACCGCTCTTCTCTGTATCTTTGTCACACATTTTGAATTACACAATGTTAGCATGAAAATATTTATTGGTGCAGATTTGATGAGCTAATAAAATAGCTTATTGCTTATTTAGGTGAGTAAGTAAATCATGTGAGAAATAATTAAAATGAAATTAAATATTATTTATATGATTCCATATTTCTTTTTTTTCCACAGTTAATCAGGCTCTTTGAAATCAAACCAGACCCAACAGTGGGAGAGTTGAAATGCATCAACCGCACTGTTCTGATACCGGACAAACCAATAAATCTACACTTTGTGGACAGAGGATGTGTAAACGCAGCTTGATTAGTATTTGTAGACTTGGAAATGGTGCACATGAAAGATAGTGTCAGCAAGTAAAGTAGCAGCAGGTTTAAAACCCTTCCTAGAAAAATGCAGATGCTGCCATGTTTATGCCTGTACATGTACGGACTTTATTCCATAGCAAAAATGGACTACACAAAGCAACTGAGCATTGTGAAATACTTTAGATTTAGGTTCTGTACTTGTAATAAAGTATGAGTGAATATTTTGTAAGTAGTATTCAGCTGTTTTCCATGTGCTTACTTTATATAAGCTCAAGGTTGGAGCCAGCATTTGATTGTATAACATATGAACAGCATTTAAATTGTGTATTCATTATTCCCACTGCCAGAATAAATGTTTGGACTCACACAGAAATGACCATGTTTATGAAAGAAAAGCAGATTTTACAGTGTCCAGTTGTACAGAAATACAGTGCAGACATTGTTAATATTTATCCATTTAAAAGCATAACTGATCATCACAAACCTTTTTACAATGATGGTAACACAGATTACGACATGTAGCTTTTCATGCAAAACATGGACATTTCTATGCGAGTCCAAACCTTGGACTGGATGTGTATGGAGGAACTGTGAATTAACCTTTGCCTCATTTCTATGACTATTTTTTTAGCTAATTCAGTATGTTATACATGTAACTATATGGTATCACTTTACAGCACAATAAAGCCCAGTATCTTTTGTATTCACCTTCATGGTTATACTTACTGAGACTAAGAATGAAGTCATTTAAATAACAGATGATTCTCAAGAACAATCATTTCTATTGTGTAACAACATTCATTGATTTTTTCCCCAAAACTTTGTTAAACGTGAGAGGAATGTTGTTCCCCAGAAACCGAACCGTTCCACAGCATTGATTGGACCCTCCTTTCATGTGCATTCACATATTCTGAGAGATAATGCCAGTGCCATGTGTTAAACTACCCACTATGTAGACATCACCTATGTCTGATATGTAATAGTCACTGAACACCCATTTGAAGGAAGTACAGTGTTACTAAAGCCTTGTTTCATTTTGAATATTGACTTGTCAAGAAAAGCAGAGGTGTAACTAATGGCTTTGGTAATACCTCTGTTCCATCCTGATGTGCTCTGCCAGTGTAACACCTACAGTAAATGGGCAGCATCTATAATTAATGTGATTAATGTTCACCGTCCAAAACATTTATCAATCCACTGGACCTGCCAGACAGAATGTCAAACATTGTGATGATATTTAACTTAGCGGCTGTTTCAAACTGTAGGTTTGGTAATATATAAAAGGCAATTCAAACTATTTGAACTGGATGTTGTAAAATCATCATAGTTAAATTAAATACTTTACATATACACAGTGACTAAGTCATTTTGCAAATCACGAGAATTGACTTGATTGAGGAGAGACACAGATTTATGTGGTATGATGGTTACCTGGCTTGACTCACTGGGACACTTGTTATGAGCGTAACCACCACATGACTGCACTACCAACTGTTCCACAGTACTGGTTGTACATGTTGGCACAGAGTCATGACAACATTATTAATTACACATGCTTTACCTGCCTCTACAGTGCATGATGTCCACTGGGTAAAAACCCTTCTGGGGTACAGTATAATCTCTTAGTACAGCTATGTTATAAAACTAACTAAAGACAGTGACTCATGCTTAAACTAAAAAATGATAATCATGATAATGTTCAAGAAATTCCACAAACCTACTATTGATTTAATTTAACGTCACAAGTCACCCAGCAGGGGGAGGCATCACTGCGCGAAAGAGAACAGTTCTTGAACTCGATCTGTGCCACTCTGGCACCAGAACTGGTTAAATGACATACTGTTCTGTGTGGTGGTTTGGTGAAGCAGCTGGGTCTGAGTGTTCTCAGTCTGTCGACTTTACAAACCTGATGTTGAAATAGACAACAACAATTTCCTTTTTCTATTACAATGTCTTTTAAATAATTAAAACATAGTGGTAGGTGTTGATTTAATTGGGGTGGGGGGGTAGAAAACGTTTGCACAAAGTGCTGAAGGCTGGTTCAGATTGACAGCCTGAACCACCAATCACAAAATCCCCAACGTTAAAGGTGATTGAGCGAGAGAGAGGGAGAGAGAGGGAGAGAGGCTGACGCACGGTTAGCGCGCTGCGGGTTACCTGTCTGTCCTCCAGTCTGTCTGCGGTGGGAAGTCACTTTATCTCAGTGTGGCGGTCATCGGCGCATGGTGACTGGAAAACAACTTGGAGAAACGCATCCACTGCGCGTAAAAAGGCCTCTTATCATGCTGTTTTAAAGGCCAACTGACAGCCCAGTGATGCCAGACCGACTGCGCGTTTGTCGTGCGTTTGTGCGGAATGAGAAAGTCCAAATAGCTCTTATCTAACTGCAGCGGCGTGAAACAAGGGGACCGAGTGTTGGACGACTTGAATGGGTTTGGACGTGTGCGCGCACTGGCTTCGCTCGGATGGGATGCACAGTGAGCTTCATCTGCTGTGAAGACGACTTTCTGCAAATGCCCGTTTACCAGCATGTGGAGGAGAAGAAGAAAGAGAGCGTGACCAAGGTAAGAAGTTGTGCAGAAAAAACGCGCGGGTGGCAAATACGCGCAGATAACGAATGGGCGTCAAAAAATGTTGTTGACGACAGGGTGGTTGAGTGTTTGTTCAGGTAGTTTTCACTGACTGTACATTGGACATCAATGTATGTTTATGATCCAGTTTCCTATCGTTGCGTTTCTTTAAGTTTCAGATAAGAACTTTCGACCTTTGGTGCCACTTGACAAGCCAAACCTAAAGTGTGCAGAGACAAGGGCAACTCCTCTACAACCACATTCAGACTATTAACTGCAGTGATAGGCATGCATTGGCCAGGAAAACAGGCAGTGGTCAATGAATAAAAAAGTTAATCTAGGTATATTGTGTGTTTAATACCTGCTCTGACATCAGGCAGTCAGACACTGCTCCTGTGAGTGACTGAGGTAAATTAGTCACCATAATGACTGCCAAGGGCAACTCTGAAAAGTCCAAGCTCAGTCATGCTTGCGCTCCATGACAAAAACACAGGGATCTAAAGCAGTGATTCTACCTGTAGTGATGTAATGGAAGTAATTCACTGTTCCGCTTGATGTGTTTAGATTTGTGTATGCTGTACAGGTTTAATATAATAGTGTTTTGCAGCCAGAGGCTCCAATTTCTGTCCTGAGGAATGTGGTGACTATTTTATCAGCTCAGTTTGATCCACTATTTCTCTTATCTGAGCTATTCCACAATCATTATTCATACAGAAATGCAGAAATAGCCTATAGGGAAAACGCAGCCATGATCTACATGACACCTTGTATAGTAGCTCTATGGATGCACAATGCTTTTATGAAAAAAATGACTTTTTTGTGTGTCTCGTACTGAAGTGTTTGAAAACTTTACAGTAAGTTTATTATGCCTTAAAGATAAAATAATTTGTATCTATAAATAATTGAAAAGGAAAAAGGTGGTTAAAAAGTAATCACTTCCTGATCTTAATAGTTCAGGTCTTCAATTTTATTTCTTTTGAGCCATTCAGAGGTCGACCAGTGCTTGAGCTTTAACTCACAGATTTAACTGACTTAAACTGACTTTTATGTTCAGGATTGTCTGGTACAGAGCAGAATTCATGTTTCCCTCAGTTATGATAGGTGCCACTCTGAAGCAGCAAAGCATCCCCACAGCATCACACTGCCACCCCCATGCTGTCTGCCGATACAGTGTTCCTTTTGTTTGCACTCGGGGTAATGAGACCCCTGTCCTTAACTTCTTAACTTTTGTTTTAACCGTCCACAGAACATGTTTGAGGGTTATCAGGGTGTTTTGTGGCAGAATTCCGATGAACCTTAATGTTCCACCTCATCACTCTCTCATAGATGTGTACCCAGTATCTCGCAGATAGTGGCAGAGATTAAGGTGAGTGAGGTCTGCAGCTTTCTTGGATATTTTGTGACTTTCAAGATGATTTGTCACAGAGTTATTGGAGCATTTTTGGAAGGTCCGACTCCGCTGGGAGGGTTCACTGTTGTTCTGAAACTTCTCTATTTGTAAATAGTGTCTCTCACTGTGTTCCTTAGAAATACATTTCTGTTTGTCTTAATGTAGTTTGATAGATGTTTTATTTGTATGTACTAAGGAGACTTCTTACTACAAGCCTAGTTTGCATAACATCAGGTTTTTGCTTTAAAAAAAATGAATTCTCAGTTAAAACATGTATTTGTTGTTTAGTTTGAAGATCTGAAAGTTATTAAAAGGGAATCAGGAGGGAGTCGAATATTTTTTCACAGGATTATACATACATAATACTTTATATTAGACAGTCTGAACAACACTGAACAGACACTTGTCTAGAGCTGTGGGAAATGAATGCCCTCACTGTGCCAGCAGGGCTGTGGTTGAAGTAATGAAGTGGTGTTAAAGTGCTGAAAAATAGTCACTCAAGAGAAATAGTCAGTTATGCTGGGTATAAAAAACTCAAACACATTTGAACATTTTAGACAAGGCTTTAAAGCTGTGGAGCTGTATTTTGGCATAATCTAAAATGATATTTCATATATATATATCTACAGTTACTAATACAGTAAGTGCCATCAGTTTGCCTTATGTACAGAATGAAAGCTTCAAACTGACCTAATCTAGTGGACTTTATTTACCTTACCAAATGCTGGTCTCTGCATTTTTTTTGTATGCCATTTGCTCTTTTTTTTGTGTGCTGATGTTTGTGTTGGAGGTGTGCTTAGGTGCTGAGAAATGGCTTCCTGTGGTAATTGCTTCTTGTGTATGTGTTAAGTTTGTGGGTTTGGTCGCTGGATGAAGAAGACGGTTTGGTCGCTCCTGTCAGCAGCGCTTAGGGAGGCCTGTGTTGCAGAACTGTGAAGCGCGGTAACAATCGTCCAGAAAGTAAAACCTCATGTAAAACCAAAGCTGGGGAGCCCAGACTTTGAATAGACAATAGATCAGAAAGAATGTGCGTGGTGTGTTTAGCATCTAGGGCTACATGGACTGACAGCTGACAGATAAACAGAACACAGTCTGATCGAGTTGACAAGAAACCGTCCCTTCATTTAAACCTCCATACATGCTTTTGTTTTGCACATGTGAAAAAACAAAACAATGCGAAAAGCTGGTTGCTGGTTCACATTTTCCTACTGAGAATCAACACTGACTTAGCACTTCAGTTGTTAGTCATTTTATTGTTTTGGTTCTCTACTTCAGTATGACTGAATTCTAAAAGCTTGTGTGACCCACCACATAGAAAACCTCAAGCGGCCGCTCCCAAACGTTAGCTCAGAAATGCTGATTGTGTTGCCTTTGTCACATGATGAGTGGCTAATGTAAAAAAAAAAAAAGCTCGGAGAGAGAAAGACAATGAATCTAAAGACCTGTTAAGATAAAAAAAAAGTTTTCTGTTGCTTGGTTTCCAAAATCAACCAGCACTCAGTGGATCAGTAGGTTTGGAGAACTAAATTGGATCAGATATATGCAGTATATCTTTACATTAATAAGAAATAGAGAAGAATCAAAGCTCTCACATGCTGTGGGTCTGCTTTGTCTTTCTATTTCTGATAGGCATGTTTCTGTCAAACCTTTGGCAGCCTATTCTTTGAAACAGTTGTCTGTGCTATTTTATAACTTTTTTATGTTTTTGCAAACCATTTATATTACGAAACCAATCTCGGTCTGGGAACTGTAATGGTGTTTGACTGGAGAACTAGACTTCCTGAGGTTGTAATTTTATAATAGGAAGCAAGATTTGGTTTAGTGCTTCTTAGATTACATAATAGGTGTGAACTGTGGCTCATAAATTGAGCTCTGAACTGAACCGCAGATTCACGGTAAGCATAACAAGTATTTTAAGGCAGTATTACATGCAGTCCAGGATATCTACTAGCCCTTAGTAGGTTTCAGGTAACAATCAGATGAATCTCTCTACATCTGCAGTAAACTGACGTTCCCTTCTTTAAAATAACCCCCATTATAGTTTGATGCCTGTCATGTTCACCTTCCCTGTTTCTGAAGTCCCACCAAAGTGTCAGATGACAGGTGGGGGCTTTCCTAGGATTGGAAGATTTTCGATAAAGGTATGCGGTGAACTGAAAGTTACCTGCCGTACTATATTGCATTCCAGTGGATGCTTTAGCTGTGGGGAAACGCTGTGTGCTCTGCCGTGTCTCTGGGGAGGTCTATCATTTCCCTCCTACCTGCCGGCACTGACCTGCACATGGGCTGCCGAACAAGATCTGTGTGCTCCTCTGTGGAAAGGTGCCCAGTGTGTGCTTGACCCGGTACAGGGCTGTGATGCCTCAGCAAAGTTAACCTCTGTCATTTTACCTTTTAATACCTGTGCACATAGGAATTTAAGCTTTGGCAGCACTTTTTATTTTAGGGTAGGAAACTTTTTCAGATAAACCTGTTCTTTACACGAAAGGTCAGAATATAGTCACATTTATCTAAAAGAGAATACGTAAAGTAGGAGCTGTGTGATTATGACCATATAGATATTATATGATTTTCCACATGATACCCTGCTGTTTTTTTAATCTTTTCATTTTTTGTCATCATTTGAACAGCGCTTACACGACAGGAGATTTGCATGAAGATACACGACAGTGAACATAACACAGGACGTTGTTTGACCAGACAAGACAAAACGAGGAGCACAACAGACTCAAACGCCACTAATCTCTTTTACCACCTACACAAGCAACAAGAGAGTATGAGAGTATCAAAGATGAGTCTTTTTTTGTAGAGCTGTGGAGTAGGTCATTCAAAATGTAAGAAGAAATAAGGCTTTCCATGTAGTACTTTCACTGAATTGACAGAACATGTGCTGTATCCTTTTTTGGATATGAAGTTACCTGTACGGGGACATGAGGTTTTGGTTATGATGCACAGACCTAATGTAGAATAATGTAGCAAATACAGTGATTTCATTTGCATCAGTCAGACTTGATGTCACTTGCTGCTCCCGGCAGGTTGAACAGCTTAGACCAGGAAATAACATCATGCTTTCTGAGACTTACATGCTATTGTGCTACTTTGCAGCCTTCCCAACAATATTCCGAGTACAGTAATTGATGAATATGAACCAGTTACTTAACGAGAAACTTGTGCACAGCAAGCATGAAAGTCAAAACGGAGAGAATGAAGAAAGTAGAAAAAAAAATTTCTCTCCAGTGATCTGAGCTCCTTCTCATTATCCTATAAGAATCAAATACCATTAAAATATAATGCAAGAGATAAATTCTGAGAAAGTTTATTCCAGCCTCAGTTTTTAGTTTTGAACCCATCAGATGTTTGTTAAGAATAGAGCTCATGCAATTTGAGGAAAACCAGATGTGGGCCTTAAAGACAGTAAACAGACTGAGCCTGTAGCCTGCTCAGAACAGTCTAATAACTCAGGGTCACTTTGAAACTCAACATCTTTACTTTGAACGCCTCGTGGTCAAAGGATGAATGAATTCAGTGAGCGGATATTTCTTTTCCAAACAGCCTTTCAAGCCTTGGTTGTCTTCTCCCTAATACTTGGCAAGGAGATGTTGCATTTGCTCTTGGCAATGTTGAAATCCCACAAAGTCTCACTCAGGGAGCTTTTGCAGCCATTCACAACACTTCCGAGTGATGGACAGGGAGCTCGGCTCTCACGGGTCGCATCCCTTTCGCCTCAAAATGTGTCTTTTGTTGATATTTGTGGCTCCCCTCTTCTCCCGGGGTCTTTTTCACTGAGGTCGGATGCCGCAGGGCTCCAAGGGTAATTACTGTGACAGTGGAGTAGAAGTTAGGCTGTGCTGCCCAGGTCGCCCAATCATGTTTTCATCATCGGGAGAATGTTTTTCTTTGGGGTCCTAATAAATCCCCCCTTTGACATGCTGCATTTACGCTGAATAAACACAGGAAGAAAGACTCCAGATTTTTCTTCCTCTCTCACTATTTTGCACTAATGCTTGTAACAAGCTGAGGCAGATCATTGTTGCTAGTTCGCCCTCACTGGTTTTTAAAAGGATAGGTTTGCACACTTAGACATTCCACTGTGGAGGAATTTCATAGGTATTTGCACTGGAATGTGATTTCTCTGTGGACTGGGAGAGAAAACATAAGGATTATGAAAATAGACCATAAGTATCTGATAAACATATGGATGGCTGGATAGTGCAGGTGTAATCAGTAGAGAGAATAAGTTATGGATTGTAAACAAAGTTACTGTTGGCTGCATGTGAGATGTCTGTCTGTGGCTCCGGTGCCCTAAACACAACACAGGGTGAACAACAGTTGATTGTTCTGTCCAAAAGTCTGTCATGCTGTTATTATTAGCAGATTGGGAGTAGAAACTCAATAGCCCTCCATAAAAAAAGGACGGCACATGTTCCACGCTCCCCTCCTGATCCCTGTTAATGACAGCGGGTGTGTCCCACCAGGCACAGGAATCTTTAATTAAATCACACTCTTGGACTCTGATGCTACACATGTGCTGCACGCGCCTGAAATCCTACAATACACATGCCACACATTTATATCATCACAAATGGGAAGTGTATTTATGGTATATTCCAGAACTGTGCACTCAATATATAGATTCAGTTTTTTTCGCACATGTAGGGTTGGGCAATAAAATAGATGATAGGAATGTATGAACAAATTTAGTTCTATCTTTTTTTACTGCTGGGGATCCCTGTCATATCTCGGGTTGCATTAAGCTCTAGCTGATATTTCTGTTTATGCTAACAGTTGCTAATGCTGATACTGCTATCTGAGGAAAAGCTTATGCACACCAACCATGAAAGTCAAAATGGAGAAAATGAAAGAAGAACATATTTATTTCATAACACTTCCAAGTGGACAGGAAGCCTGATTTCTGAGTAAAAAATATCCAGCAACATATATGTTTAAACAAACATTAGCCATTATTTTTATCTCTTTAGATAGATATACATGTGCACAATAAACCCCGATCAGCCACAATATTAATACCACCTGGGAAAAACGTAATGCTAGCTATGATTAACAGGTGTCAGAACAAACAGTGCAGCACAGGTTTCTACACATGGCAAGCCGTGTAGTCGCAGACCACCGCAGACCACCGCAGACCACCGCAGACCACCAAACATGGGGTCCCCATGTTTGAACCCACAGTCCCGTGTGGTTAAGATTAGACAAGAAAAGTTATTTCTTCTATGAAGGCAGACCAGTGTTTTTCCTAACCTTAACCAAGTGTTGTTAGCAGCTAAACAACACAAAAACACAACAACCAACCACAAAACAATTTAATAATGCTGTAGACTGAATGTTCAGATATTTTGGTGGATTATATGTTTTGTATGAACATTCACTGACATGTCTTGTATTATATTGTATGTCTATGTATTATGTATTTAAGACTTAATATCATATCATTAGTATCATCATGTTAGCAGAGAACATAATTCCAGTTCCAATCAATTTCTTTCAAATTTGTAGATGTACTGAAAACATAATTTTCAGCAAATAGGGTTGCTCGCCCTTGTGTCATGTTTTTATTATGTACACCTGTATATTTGGCTGCTTCTATATTTGTATATTATTTGTGACTGAGGCAAATGCATATAACATCTTCATTATAAACAGTCATCAAAGCAATGAGCAGCAATTAAGGTTGAATAACAGCAGCAGCAGGGTATTGAGCAAAAATGCCTTTAGTGTAAACACAGATATAGTTTCTTTGGTTCCACATGGACTTTCCCAGACAGCAAGAATAACATATTGGATTACCTTAAATTGAGGGGTTTTACCCTTTAAGCCCACTTCATTTTACATTACAGTAGTCACAGAAGTTCTGAGAACATAATCTGCTACTTCTTTGCCTTCTGCACGCCTATCCGCCTTGGCAGGCCTTTATGGCATGACTCTGAGAATAGCCTGAATACCTCCACATGATTGTATTGCAGTGTATTGTACAGTATCGTGTTGTTAGGTCTGTTTATAACTGTGTACCGACTCAGACTGGAGGCTAATGTTTGTTCGGATATGTGGTTGTTAACATGAGATAACTAGTTTGACTCAGAATTCCATAACAATTTACTTCTTCTTTCAGGTTTACCAGTTGGACCTGTATACCCATAATTATCTAAAATATGTGGGAGATTTCTATTCATTTGAATGAATATTATTTGAATCAAATAATATAATGAATAATTTATATTCAACATTGTGTTCCACCGGGGTTAGTGTAGGGAAAACACGCTGTTTGCCTGCTGTTCTTTATCTGTCCTGATAGGCTGGGACTGAAAGGTTGTCCGAGATAACAGTAATGGATTTAACAGTCTGTAGTAAGATAAAGTTCCTATAAACAGTATTAGATGAAACTAAGCTTTACTGGCTGCATTATCAGTTCACAGCTACCTCCACTCCAAAACTGTAACTTTTCCTTATCCTGCCTATGGATAACATTCCCTCCTGGGCACTTTCACTTTTTTTAGCACATTCTTGACATCCCTTTGTTATTTTGTGCAATTGTCTTCTATTACTGTTAAGCTCTACTGGAGCCAAGCCGTTAACACCTGCCATCTGCATTCTTAAGTTTAAACGCTGAGATTAGGATTCACAGTATACCCTGCTTCCATGTTTGGGTCTCTCACAGCGTAAATGATGAGGATTGTGAAACACTGGTGCAAAGCTCAGTCGCACTATGCAAAAATAATGTAAATTGTCAAAAATTCCAGCGTCTTTGTTTGATTTGTTTTTGTTAATTGCATGTGTTAGAATTCACCTTTGCATGTCATATGTCGTCCCTAACCTGCCACCAGCATATTCTGTATCTGCTTAAAAGGTGCAAGAAGTCAAGTCTGTACTCTACTGTAACAGAATACTACCACCACATTTTGTGATTTAGTGGGACAGAATACCAACACAAATGCTAAGATGTTGAACAAAACATCCATGTATACTGTAGTCTAAATGGACGGACCCGAGCATATTCATGAGCCATCCGTGTCCACCTCCCTATGTGGGTTGAATACATGCTTAATATACTACATCATTGCTCTAGACGTCAAAAATTGACACGCCTGGTTTACTGTTGCAGCCAGTTGACATCTGTGTGTGTCTCATGCTGTCAGTACTCCAAGGGGTGGGGGACCTTTAGTGTCATTATCTGCCTCCCTGGTCTGATCACGTCACTAATGACTTCTGGGTCCTTTATAAACAGACACTTTTACCAAAGAGGAGTCCAACATCATTCAGCTATTTTCAAATATCATTTTACCAGTGGTTGAAGCCTTTTCATTTGCCAGACACTAGAGGTCTTCATAGGGTTAGATCTGAAGTTAGAGCTGTCTGAATGAATTCACTTTAATGCAACCCTGAAGTCTAATCTACACTGTAGAATTGAAGTGGTCATGTGTTGGGTCAGATGGATTGTACATTTTTAAAAGGTCACACTGGAGTACAGAAACTCATCTGTTGCACTAATACACATTATTGAGAACCAACATCTGCAACAATCCAGTGCAAGCTTACCAGACTGGATCAGACAATCATTTGGATCAGATCAGAACATGGTTACTAGGAACCAAATGGGCTTATCAAGACCCTTGTCCTAGATACAAAATTGTATGGAGGCAAAAAACCCTATGTTTTTTATTCTTTCTGAGAGGGAAAATTAGTTTTAGAACCACAACAATCAGAATCAGGAGTTACTTGGAAATGCCATTTACACATCTGGCTAAAATACCAGTTTAATTCAAGTCTGGTCAAGTCTGTAACACATCAAGATGATGGGAGCTTGTTTGCTTTACATTATCTCAAAGGCTCGACATTTGGATTTGCATGACTCTTTTTATCTGCTGTTGAAAACCACGTGACAATGTTTGCTTGCCACCTGGGTGGATCTCTGCCATTTTAACTGAGGACAAGCAGACATGAAAGGCAAAAAAAAAAAAAACAACCAACCAAACAAGGGAGTACATTCCTTCTTTCAAACTGCAGCTTGTAGTCAAAACAAGTGCAGAGTGCGGTATTTTCTATGAAGTCTTTAAAGCAGAGGTTACTGTACGGCTACGTAACATGATTTTAATGATATTGTGCATTTTTTAACCAGCAGATGGGGACATTGCCATTAATTTTTTTTAAACCCGAAACTGTGATTTACTCAGTAAATTGCACACACGCCCATAAAGAATAATTCATGTTGTATGAATGTATGTCATATATTGTGTGTCCTTTTATGCTACGCATGAAATAGGTAGTGAAATAATGGCCACTGCACAACTGTTACTATGATTTCTGTGTTGTCCTGTATACTGAACTTGACCATAAAGTGAATTTGTTTTCTGATATAAATCCACATTATGCAGATGCCTCATCCAGAAACGGGATAACTTATACATATTTCTCCATAACCTTTAATACACTAACAAAAAGGCAGCAGTGACAGTTAAGTCCATCTTACTTTATTTGTTATTAATAGTATTATTGTTGATTTACAGAACCTTGGCAATGTACTGAAACCACACCATTAACAACCAACCTTACTCCAGTAAGATGTGATCGCTGTAGCAGATCTTTTTATGTAAGCGTTTCCCTGGAGGCTGAAACATGACATGAAAAGTGACAGTGAATGAGTGTTTCAATTGTTTATTTGCTGATCTATTAGAGGTGTTAAGAAGTGTGTCATGTAGCGCTTAAAAAAACATGTTAACCAGGTTATAAAATTAGTTGAAAGGGGGAAGCTTTTTTTTCTTCTAAAGCAGTGAATGATCCTAATGTAAACACTATTAAAAGCAGCAATGTCGAGGTGATGGCTGGTCCGTTCCTGAAAAGTTAATTCAATGAAAGTAGGACCCACACACAGTCTTGTGCCCAGTCAAGCATGATTTAAATTTGCATAATGCCGCCATCGCCATGGGATACAGTTGGTGCTGTGAAGAAATGCAGCTCAGTGTTTAGTGGGTGTATCTTGTCTGGAGATGACAGGCCGGATGTCCTCACCAACACACACACACACACACACACAAACACACACACAAACACACACACACACACACACACACACACACACACACACACACACTTAAATATAACCCACCAACGTTTTAATTGCCGCAAAAGAGATTGGCTTTTCAATCGATCGCCAATACCCGCCAATACCCCACAAATCCCCACCTCCTTCCCCTTCACTAAATTTTGGTTTCCCATCACTTATAATGTTTGGTGAAATTTTAGGGAAGGATTATATCCATATATGACACACATCTTCAGAGAATTTTGGCTGTCATCCTTATTAATTTCCCAGCATCATCCAACATGCACTACTACATCATGTCTTTGATATTTGGAATGTATGTAATTTGGAAATCCTCTAAGAGTTGATCGAACTCACCCCGCATGCAGCTAACTGGATTATGTGCATTGAGGAATTTGTGAGGCACCACTGCTGTGTGTACAGCTGTTCCGGTGTCTCACAGCTAAGCTCAAAACTGGTTATCCTTATTTTTTTAAGATTTTAAGATCTGACATTTGTGGTGGGAAGGGACCAGCAGGGGGCAGACAGTGTTGTGATTTGCGGGTGCAGTAAGCTTTTATGTGCATCAACGAAAATGATGAGGGTAAACTCAAGCAACATGCACTTCCAATTTAAACTCATGCCTCTGCCTCACGCTCAGCACACATGGCATGGTGGACTGTTCATACAACACACAGTTCAAACAGTCCTCTTGGGCCCAGCATTCACACAGGCATCACTCATGGCTTAGCACTTTGAGGCGTGATAACAATCGGCCTGAAAGTAAACCCCCCCCCATGTTAAAACCTAAGCACACATCTCAGACTTTGATCCAGGTGAGGGGATTTTTGGAAGGCCTTTAGGATGAAAGAACTCTATATGGTTTTGGGAATGTCACAGTGCATACAACAGAGACACAGTTAGGAGCCCTCTACATACACATGCATGACAGAAAAACATTCTCAGCTTGCATGTAACAGCCAGTCATATGGTTCTTTTAGTTGTTTACTACCATTACACAGTTGTTAAGCTTGAGAAAAATGGTAAAGTACTAATGCAAAAAAGATGCTTATGGATGGATTTGGTTCAAAAACACAACTTGAACTTTATTCTTACGTAATCAGCTGGCTATGTATGTATTCATGTGTTTTCACTGTGACAACACATGACTCATGGACTTTCAACCATTACTTAATGATGAACATCTGTCTTAGGATTAATTTATGCCTCTTGGATCAGTGTGGTTTCAGTGGTGTGTGTGTGTGTGTGTGTGTGTATGTTCTGCTGCAGTAATTTGCCCTCCTCTGAGACCAGAGGGCCGCCACTGTGTTTCATCTCCCGCAAAGTAAACATCCATTCTCTGTCCAAAAGCTTGTAAAACGTCGTGTTGAGAGGAGAAGAGTAAATGTTAAGAATGTTAATGTCCCACGCTACTCCTACGTCTTACCTTCTGCATGCTCTGTTTCCTAAGTGCCCTCTTGCTCTCATGGGTGAGAGGCAATGACTCTGTCTGAGGTGATTTTCATTAAGGGTCTTTTTAAAAATAGAAAACAGCGTAGAAGCTTGTTTAGTTGGAATTTACTGGTTTAGGGGACAAAGGGGCGAATGCTGCATCTCTGCTGCCACCATCTCACTGTGTCCATTTATTTGCCTGCAATGGTTTTTACAAAAACAAGTCGGAGTCAGTTGATTTAAGTCTGTTTGTAGTTTGATGTGAAAATACGAAGAGATTTAACACAGTGGCAGCACTGACTGACACTATCAGTTTATGAACAAGTAGCCACGATGGAAAATAGCAGCATTATGACCACTGCTGGTGGCAATTGACAACACACAGTCCAGAGTCAATTTGGATCGATTTTGGTCCTGGACATATTAACACATAGACCTGACATCTGAGAGCGTAAAAGGAGACCGGGCGTGACGCGATTAGACCAAGCAGAATTTGGACTCTGTCCCTGGTTGGGTCCTGGGTCCTTTGAAGCAAGTGGGCCTGTAAGGACCTCTACTGTAAACCTCTAAACTCTGAGAGGGGGGGGGGTCACTTCATCATGATCACGAGCATTAAAGTTAAGGTTATTCTGTGTTAGTTATCTCACAGTGACTCAAAGCAAGAGAACTACAGCACACACTGTACGTTTCTGTTAAAATACTGTCCAGCAGTATCTTCACGGCCAGAAGACTTTTGACTTTGGCAAAAATACAAGAAATGGAAAAAAAAAAGCTTCTGGTATTCTCACTTTCCATGTTATGATCTCCTGACACTAGCTTTCCATAGTGTGTGTGTGTGTGTGTGTTTCCTCTCTTCTTGCTAACAATGCAGCTCAGGAAGTATGTCAGGATAAGGGCCAGACTGCTAGGCTGTCTTTAGTCAGTGCATCCAACTTGGAGAGAGGGTAACAGAGTTAATCCCAGAAATCCCAGGAAAGCTAAGCAAGTGTTGGAGAAAGCTCTGGATCAGTGAAGGAGTTACTGCCCCAGGTGTCTTCAAAGCAAACTCTGCGATGTCCCTCTGGCTGGTGAGTGCGGTCGTAGCTTGTCGTTGTTAGCTGTGGGTGGTCAGACATTCGTTACTATCATGTGGGCACTGACACAAATGACTGCTCTGTTTTCAGATGACTGCGTAAAAGAAGTTTCTGTGAGTGGTTGTTTTACGTGATAACCCACAGTGATGAGCTGTATATTAGCGTGACTAGCTGTTCATAAGTTGGAATGGGTCATTGCTGGCTAGAAGAAGCCCGGGCTTCTAAAGTTATTGTGTTGTACGTTACTCTTTGTTAGTAAAAAGGTTCCATGAGAAGTTTATTAGCATCTGAGGTGGACAAGCGTGGGTGGTTCCCAGAGACATTTACACAATTACAATGATCCCCCCCCCCCCCCCTGTTTTTAAAAAGCATCATTTAGAAATATTGTATTTATGATGGTTGAAAAATATTTTTATTTCAAAATCTGTTATTAAAAACACATTTTCTGTTTACAGTCTGTTTAAGAGACAGTTTCCTTGTTCTTGTTGTTGTATCTTAGAAACGTTTTGGGAGACATGTTCTGAGTTGACTGTGTCTGGATCTCAGAGACCGTCTGTGCTTTGTCCATTTGTCCATTTGCCGTGTCCTCTGATGTGGAGGTGTCACTCCTGCAGGTGTCCGGACGTCTAATTACTTAACGCCTGTGCAGAACACAATACGTTTCTTACTGACGCCTGTTTTACAAGGGCCTGTCCCCCAGTCACTGGACTCGTGTCTGTCAGTGACTGTCAGTGGTGAGCCTCAGCTGGCTCTTATGTACAACCAGGCTCTTTAATGAACCTGGATTTAACCTAGAGTGACTCTGGTTTTCATTTCACTTCTTACTGATTGTATGTCAGGAGAGGGATGCTGACATGAGGAGGACAGAGACAGGCGGCACTACACTGCACCTCCATTTTCATCACCTTGGCCTACAATCCTGTTCATCTCTGCCCTGTCTGGGCTTTTATTAAACAGCCGACGAGTGCTCAGAGGCCTTTGGTGTTTGACACAAGTTGGCAATTGCTGCTCCAAAACATGAAGCAGATGATAATTAAAAGCTTGCATAGCTCACTCCTGCCCTTTGGAATTTCTATTTCACTCATATTCAATCAGAAAGGATGGAATTTGTAGGGCATCTTTTTTTTTAAACATCTTATTCACCTGTGATTTATTAGTTCCACAGAGGACACATCATCAAAATTGCTGAAATTGACTGTAACATACATTTTTATTATATTAATTTAATTTAATTCAATTCAACTTTATTTATCCCTGTAAAGGCACACCAGAACCCATACACAAAATACCCCATTAAAAAAGCACTTAGGTCTAAAGTAGTAACTAACCAGGCTCTCCAATAATGTAAGAAAGTATGTATGCCTTCACTTCTTTTATGATTTCTTATTACTTCACGTTAAGAATGTAGTATCTCTTGCATACAAACACGGAGACTTGAACCTGTGCCCACGGTGCTTTGTAGTTCTTTGCGCCTCCCCCTCCTCCCATCCAAAGAGGCTTTTGATTAACAGTTTGGATTATAGCTTTTAGGAAAATGCGATTTCTCAGTGCATGCTGAATTTTGTCACCAATTCGGAATGAAATTTCTCATTATTGCCTCCATCTGCTGACTGAAGATAGAGCAGCAGTGTTGCTTTGCTGTTTCCAAATTTGAAATGGGCTTTCACTTAATTCTCCAGTGGCTTTGTGCCATGTACTAACATTGTCCAAGCTCTCAATTAAAAAAATGGAAGCTTTTTACAATATTGGGAGGGGCAGGGAATAATTGCTGCATTAATCCCATCTACTGTGTTGGACGCAGCAACATGAAATGCTGTGATTAAACAAGTTGGTCTCCAATGCTTAGCTATTAGTTAACTTTATTTGAACATTTCAGCAGCCATGTGCGTATGGGCTCAACAACTGACTCGATGTCAGTGGATCTCAGCTAACTCTTGGCCCTTTGCAACTGACGTCTGAAATGCATGTGAAATATGGAATAATGTGCAAAGCTCAGCACACAGTTTCACAGTTCACACTGCAGTGTAACGCTGTGCCTAACATTTGTTGATATTCTTGATATACTTGATATTTAGCAGACTTACCGCTGACGTTATTGTCTTTCTTCACAGGAATGTCAAATGTGATGTTCTTAGAGTAACCGATAATCTAACTCCTGCTTAAAGATTAGCTAGAGCTCAATTTTTTTTCTTTGCCTTTAAAAAAAGAGGCTGCATGTTATTGGATAACAGCAAATTAAACAGATGAATAGATGGCCCCAGCTGTGACCAAAACACTGCTGTCAGCCCCCAATTAAAGCCATGACCGACCACTTCCCCTTTTATTCTTCCAGGGACAATGACCCTTAACTTCTTAACCTGGCTAGTTTCCTAGAACAGACAACAGGCCTGATGCTGCCAGATTGAGACTTGAAACCAGCCCATTGTGTGTACAGGAAGTGCGCATGACATTGTCCCCACACTTTCTATGGAACTAAAACTGCAAACACACCCACGACACATATGTCCACTGTCTCACGTTGAAGTTCTGTTGTCCAGAATAGCATCATGACATATAGAGACCGACAAACATTCACACTTATGGGCCATAGAGTCAGCAGTAACTGCATTTTGTTGGACAGTGGGAGGAAGCGGGAGTACCCAGAGAGAACCCACTCAGACATGAGGAGAACATGCAAACTCCACACAGAAAGGTTCCATTTCGGTACTTTATGGATTCTTCTATCGATTAGTTACCTGCCGTAATAATGGGAGAGGATGTGCAAACATTACCCCTGCTGCTGGGTTGAAATTCACTAGTCCGGGGGGGGATCAAAAACACGACATTCATTTAAGGTTATCGCGTGTTTTGTGAGAAAATGCTTTTGCATATTCCCTTTGATGAAATATCTACTTTGCAATATTGCAAGTTGCTCTGTTGTCATCCTTTCTCGTAAAGTATAATCAAACTGTTGAGCGCTTTTGCCGCTTAGGCGCCATGTTTCATGCTGGATAAATGACGCTACGCAACGTGCGTGGTGACGTCATTCGAGGTGACAGGAATCGATAGGGGAATCGTTCGCAAAAATGGAAAACAATTTCAAGGAATTGAAACAGTGGGAACCGTTTCCCAACAAGAACTGGTTTTCGATTCCCATCCCTAGTTGTGGCTCAGTTATCTAATGTTTTTAATTAAAATTGCCTGATGATGACAGTGAGCTTATATTGCAAACTCATAAACCACCCTCGGTGTATAATTTAGTTTTTTATTTTAAGTTCTTAGACTGTGGACATGCTTGGATATGCATCTTCCTTGATTGGTCTGAGACTGAGTATTCACTGGCTCCTCTGACAGATACAAATGCACCAACACACTCCACTGATTACACTGAGCTTCATGGTACATTCAGCTTTGAAATAGTTTTTTCTTGGTCTCTAAGACTTTGGCATTAAATGAGCAGTTCTATTATCATCAGCTGGAAAATACCTGCAACATCCTGTAATTAGTATTTATAGTTTATTTTGATCATTTATGCATCTGTTACACTTAATATTCATTGTTCTTTCTCTAGACTCCCTCCAAACCACTCCCCCCTCCTTTCTTTATTAAATTGCAGTCCCTCCTCCTTTTTCCATCACACTAAGTGCCTCCTTCTTTACCAGACGGCTCTGCCTGACCCATCCCACCTCCTACCCACTTGTGTCTTCCCGTCTCCTAATCTCTGAATGGAAGAACCTGCAGCATCCTGAGAAAGCGGAGGCGGGATGGAGAACGCAGTGATGCTGTAGGCATGGTAGGCAAACGAAGGAGTGCATTTAGCATTTAGGTTTGAACTCGGCTATTCTTCAAGGGAGCTTCTAATCACTGAAACTGAAGGTAAATGTACAGTTTCTCGGATCCCATCAGCAACCGTCCCAGAACTGAGTCCAGGACTAACAGTTAGGGTTGAAGGACAGGCTTGAGAGGGAGGGGACCAGCGACAGCGATACAGTTGAGGACGTGAGGAGATTTTCAGGAGAGAATGGGTGGACTGCGTTGGTGTCTCGCCACAGTCTTCATTTGGGCAAAATTTTTCTTCTACTGCATATTCCCGTTTTGGAAACAAAGGAAAAGCAATTACAAGGTACAGTTCATGTTTTAAATTTAATAAGATTCATGGAAGGTTTTTGGCTTTAGCTTAAATGTTTGTGGTTTTCAATTTACTCAGTTTGAAAATTGCATCAGATCACTGACTCTCCTGGTTTCTAAAAAAAAATCAAATGCATTTTTTTGATAGGGATATAGCTGCATTAACTTGACTGAGACAAATAATATTTTTAGCCAAACTGGTCGTATGCCTTTAGGCTTGGCATTATCATTTGGTTGATTGGTCCACTGAACTGCTCCAGACTCAGAAATACTAGAACAACTACTGAATGGATTCTAACAAATTTGGTGCAGATTTGTTTTGTTGCCAGTGCATAAATCCTAAATAATTTTCTTCTGTTACATCACAAGGTTCATATACATAGTTTTGCATACAAGCAGCTGGATGTTAAGACAACTATCTTGACATTCAGTTTGATAGATGAGAATGCAGCAACCTCATGATATAAAGCCTCTTACACAGGATGCATGAAGCTCTTAGATTCTGATCTTTTGCGTGATCATCATCTCTGAGTATCACGTTATTTTCATGTGCAGGTGCCAAGAGGACTGTCAGTGTAAATGACAGTGGAAATTGAAATGCTTGTATGAGGCCCAGCCAGTGACAGGCCAGACATGAACACAAAGCATAAAACAGGATGGAGAGATATGAGCCTCAGGATGCACACACACAGACACACAAGCACACAGACAGACATCAGGATATTGTCAGTTTGACTTTTCCCGATACGAGGTCTGTGCTGATGAACAGAGCCATTAATCCTGCACATCCAGCAGCCACACTGTGTCTTTATTTACAGAATCTCACATGAACACACCGCGATATTGCCCATGGTGCTTGGCTAGACAGAGCCACACCTGTAACTCACTCTTATTTAGTCACTTTCTGGCCACAGACACATTGAGGGTTTTGAGCACGTGTCTTGCTTTCCTGCGGCTGTGCATCTTCCTCCACTGGCACTGTGATGGTTTCGGTCACTTCAGCAGAGAGAGAGAATAAGCACGTCACCTGCAGTTCTGGCAGTCTGTGTTGGCTCTCAGCAGCTGATTTGTTAGTAATAGTGGTTTACCAGAAAAACGAGGAGGGATAGTGAGCAGCTGAATCTCTGCACGGGAAGCCGTTTCATAGATGACACTCTCAGTTTTGTAGGTTGACTTTATTCTTAAGTGGCGTATTATTATGTTATGAAGCTGAAAATGGCAAATGAGGCAACATCTATTGTTGTCATGCAGGTAATGTCTCAATTTTACTGTAACATCAGAAACATTAGTTCTAATGTTTAGAAAGGGAAAGCAGCAAATGTTCATGTTGTTGTAATGTTTTAATTAATGACTTTAACTTGACTTAAATTACTAGTCCATCAAAACAGACTAAGTTTGTCTGTCTGCTGTGTGGTGCCAGGCAGGTAGCGTACACTGGCGTTTTATAGCCTCTCCACTGAAAACCATTTATAAGCCAAAGGTTCAGGTCATAAAACTAAAACAATGAACTGAAGAAGCTTGTTTCGTGATACCTCCCTGTGGGTTCATTGCTCCTGGCATTTGCCAAGCACTCATATGATTTACCCACATTTGGTTCAAAGGGAAATATGTACTGTATGGCTCCTAACCATGGCCAGCTATCAAGTAGAGAAAAGATTTGGTGTTGTTCGTGTGTGTGTGTGTGTGTGTGTGTGTGTGTATGTGGCCTTCACATGACTGCTGAGGGCTTGTGTCAAAAGGTCAGAGCCTCAGTATGTGGACACCCTGTGCACTGCAGTTAGGGAGCAATCCAAGTTTTGTACTGCACACTAACAGGCTGAATGCAGTATTATTAGTTTTATTAATATATGTTGTTCTGTGTGACACACACAGAAAAGAGTGGGTTTACAGATTATAAAACTTCACCATCTCAGTTGCAGTGACTGAAATGTGGCCTGTAGCGAGCAGAAGTCTCACACGCTCCAAAGAATGTCCAGTTTTAACATATTACAAAACGTCACTTTTGAGGTTTCGTAACCCGAAAAGGCTCCACGCTGTGTAGTGCAGGAGCATTCTGTGCGCGGGTCAGGGTGTTCTGCTGTTGGGTGGACAGTACTTCCTCTCAGCGCTCAACGGCAGAGAAAACAGGAGAAAACGTGCACACACATGTGAGTGTTCTGCAGAGGGGAGGGAGGGCCTGTGTCTGTATTGTTTTCAACAGATGGGAGTCGTGGTGGTGGGAAAAGGGTGTGTGCATGCCCGTGTGTGTGTGTGTGTGTTGGGGGCCTGCTAGAGTGTGTTCTTCCTCTGTCTGTCAACAAGTGAACTCCCCCTTCATCCAGCAGGTTCTAGGACGTCAGCCAAGATGACAGAACACACCCCTCTGCTGTTTATTCATTCGCTCTCTACTCATCTTTCTGTTTATCCCTTACATCTATCTCTATCTCTATCTCCTTATATGTGTCCTTTTCGTTTGTTTTCTCTCTATAACTTTATCTTCTCTATCACAAACTTTTTCTTTTTTTATGTGCTGAATTTATTACTGAATCCATGGTAACAGGCATCCCAGCTTTGATCCCCCTCAGCTGTTTACCCATCTTTGGGTCACGGAAAAGGGACCTGACACCAGTTAATCTTCTTAATTGTGCCTCGCCATCCACTCTCAGCTCTGGTTTACAAAAGAAGACAGCAAATGGTCAAGGTTAAAGAGGCACTAAAACAAATCCTACGAGTGATCTGATTAGCCTTGGAAATATGCCCACACTCCCTTTTGTACCATGTTACAACCTCTGTCACACAAACACACACTCCTTCCATTACCTCTGCAGGCCTTCCTGTATAAGTGTCCTCTGAATAGGTGCCTGTGTATGATTATTGATGTGGTGTCCATTTGTTTAGTGACCACCAGTGGGTGCTGTGGCTGTTCTCGCTGTTTGAACTGTGTAGTCTTCTGGGGGATAATGTCAGAGGAGCTGCACAGCACACTCTGTCACTGATGTTGTGCCAAAATGACTGCGATCGTGCATCACTTTGTGTATTTCATAAAATCTATAAGATGAAAACCACTTTATAAGACTGAACGTCAATTTGTTTATGCTCTCTTTGTTGGCTGAGCAGTAAATCTTCTTATACACAGAAAATATTCTGTTTACCAAGAATAAACAGTGGCACACACTCTTTGTCACACTAGAGTGTGCTGACAGGGAATTGGACGGCGACTTAATATGAGACAGGAACACGGTGTACAATGCTGTTCAGTTTTAATTTTGGTACAACTAAGCTCTGCTGGACAGCACTCAAAGTCATTCAGTGACTCAAGGGGCTATACTGTCTATGTGCATTTGTGTGAAGTGATATGCAACACTATGAAATTAAACTGAACTATTAAAGCTGCTATGATCAACAATTTTTAATTAATCAAATCATAATGTATAATGTGACGGTAGTTGCTTCCATAGATGATTATGTTAAAGCATCTTGCACGCTTCTGTTGCGTTTAGTTGCCAAAGAACCACAAAGCCTATTTCCTTGAGGAGTTGGTTTGAGAACAAAGCAGAGCAACAAAATCGTCTCATGGAAGTTACGATATAAATACAATGACATTTCAGAACGCATCTTTGTCAGGTCCGTGTGTGAGAGACATAGTTATGCTCACAGACTAAACCACATTAGAATGCATTAGAGCCTAATCCAACAGCAGGTAAAACAGGGTTAGAAATATGTCTTACATTCCCATGTAAACATGCTACAATACTGCCGATGATGATGATTGTGAAGACTACACTTTTGTGGTGATTGACCGAGCAGATTATTGCTGCAACAATCAGGTTAATAAATATTGAATTTGCTTGCTTTTACTAATTAACTGCTGGACAAACGAATAAGAATTTAGAAAACGTGATTTTGCGAATTGTATTCATAAAAGAGTGTGTGTCCGTGTGACCGTGAGTGTGTGTTGGAGTGGGATTAGGTCTAAATGTTTTCTCTCTGACATTGTCTTCTGTGAATTTGTCTCTGTAGGGGTGGCCTGCAGGAAATACCAGGGGATTAATCCCCTGTGCCACTGGCTGAGTGTGTTTGTATGTTTCTCTGCGTGTGTGCATGGGTGGGTTTGTGTATTTACGTATATAGTGTGCGAGAAGATGTGCGTGTGTGTGTGTGAGAGTGGGGGGGAGAAATAGATGGTTATTGGTGATGTTTATGTACAGTATGCATGCAGCAATTTTGATTTAAAACTTTGTTTAAATGGTGCGTGTTTATGTTTTCAGGAGGGTTTGGGCCTGGATTTCTGAAAGAATCTTTGTTTGTATGTTACAAAATTATGAGTGTTTACATGTAGCCCATGTGTGAAAAATGAAATACCACACAGGGGGATGAAGAGTCATGCTTGGGGCTAACATGGCCATTGATGGCCAGTGAGAACTCAAAGAAGGAGTTTACTAGATTACCTAGCAGATTACCTAATGGGCCGCTCTGTGTTCTTCCTTTTTGGTAACAGGTTAAGTAGTAGTCTTTTTGAGGCCTTTACATTTTGAATCCTCTGCTTTTAGTTAGTTTTTTTTATTTAAGAAGGAAAATGCATATGGAAATACACACACACACACACAGTCAATTTCTCAAACACACACGCACACACACTTTCGTGCTGCTAGAAATCCACCCTAGAACACCGTAGTTTTAAATAAAAAACTAGTTCCCATATGCATTCCTCTTTGAGTTTGCTGAAAACTACAGTTCCCAGCTGTAATTACTCAGCAATGACTTTATTTTTAAGTCATTTTTTAAAGTTGTGTCTTAAAGATCCTGCATTGTAACTTGTTTCAATGGGGGCAGATGTTAAAATTTCTGGAGGATGGTTGAAAATTCTGCATCAACAGAATTTGGAGGACAATAGATTTTTTAAATGTAAATTTGAGGTACTAAACTGTCTTCTCTCTCTTTCAAAATGATAAAGTATAATATTTTCCTGTGTCAGGAGAAACACCGGTGGACAGTCATTTCAAGGGTGAACACAAGGGGAGGCAGACTTAATGAAATATTAAAATGGGTTCAGAAATACACAGGGAAGCTGTGCGAGAGAGATAGAGGGAGTGCGATGGATGCTAAGGGGGACAATCAGGGAGGGGTTGGGATTGAGGAATGAATAAAATTAAAAGTGGAGAGACTTAGAGGGTTAAAGAGGGAGGGAGAAGTGAGATGAGAGAGAGAGAGGAGGGGCAAAAGAGATGGATAATAAGTGGAATACCCCCTCCCCCTTTGCTCCTGCAGAGAGGTGGGGGCAGACTGACACCCCCCAACCTTACCAAAAAAAAAAAAAAAGCTGTGTGAAACTTTCCCTGGCAGACGGCAAGAGAGGCGCAGTAAGCGCAGCTGAGGAGAGGCAGTCAGGATCCAATTTAGGAGAGAGACAGAGGAGGAGGAACTCAGACAGTGGGAGAACGCAGGAGCCTGAGGTGTATGAGGGCATTCAGGTCCAGGGTGGTCATGGCTTTGCAGCACTGGGCAGCTCTTCTCCTGGCTGGATTAGACTTAAGGAAGAACACTGGTCTGTAGCAACAGCAGCAGCAGCATCATTATCACTCCTGTCCGTCGCCATGCCGTCAGTCTCTCTCAGCCTACCAACAGCTCTGGCTGGACCTGCACGCACCTGGGTCTGCCTGTCCTGCATGTTCTGGGTGAGATAAAATGGAGGATTTTCAGGATCATGAGTGATGAGTCTGTCAGTACGGGGTGTCTGTGACATTTATGTCTAATTTGCAGGACTCTGCAGACATTTGTGCATAAACTGACTATGCATACCTTGGAAACTAAGACTTCTAATTCACAATATTCTGTATATCATGATGGCATCATGAGACATTAGCATGGAGATGGGCAGAATTAGCTTGATGATGCAAATAGCAAGAATGCTTTCATTGTGTGTTTTTCGTTTAACACTATAAGAAAAGGCTGCATCATTACAATTGGGAAGCTGTTATTATATCAAGCTGGTCAGGGGATCTATTGGGTGGTCTGCTTGCTGGGGTTTAGGTGGAGGGTTGGGACCCCAGCCATGGGGGGCCTTGGCATGGTGACACATTTGAATGAAGGCGATATTATGAAGGAGAACAGGAGGCTGTGAAACACAAGATAAAATTATGTGTTGTTTCCTCCCTCCCAACATGTTTTTTTTTACATTTTCTCTCAAGCTCCGTGCACAGACTAAAAACTTTTCTGCTCTGACTGTGTTGAATTAATCAGCTTCTCTTTCTCACTCTTTCCCCCCTCCATGTCCCGCTCTGTCTCGCTCTAGGTGGTTGGGACACACAGCTATTTTTGCTTTCTCTTGTATAATTCAATCTGCCGCGCATTCCCGCTCTCAGTGAGGGGTTTGTTTGTGCACTTGTGTGCCCTCTGAGCTGTGATGTGGTCAGTGAAGAACAGCGTTAGTGTGTGCGTGTTCACGATAAAAGCGTTCCGACTGTGGTCTTGACATATGTCTTAAAACACTGTGAGTGCTTTTACTAATTTGTACTGATATGAAAGAACATTCCTGAATCAGATATACAACATTGCATGCTGCTCTCCTCTCCTTGAACTGAATAGAGGATGAAAGAGGAGAGGAGCTGAATAGGCCATTGAGATCCACCGCTCCTCATTCTGCAGTGGTCCTTTGGGACATGACTGCACACCACTGGTAGAGCTGGAGTTCTTGGCGAGGAGACTGGATAATCTTACAGAGCTCTTCATCAGTTAATTACCATTCTTTCTTTTGCAGAATGGGAGGTGAGGTGAAAGGGGGGGGTCGTAAAAGAATCTCAAAGCCCCCCAGCTAAGCTCTGGGTCACTGATTGACTGCATTAGAGCACTGTATGACAAAGCGTGCTCACTTACAGGGGGCGGGGTTCAATCTGAGCCTCTGCGTTAATAGTAGATCTTTGTTTGGTCCTAAAACGGTCTTAATATGGGCATGATATATTCCAGCAGATTAGGTTAGGTTAGGGTTATTTCTACCTCTAAAAGATATACAGAATCATGACCAGACATGCAAAGATGTCAGATAAAAACTGAATTGGGAACAGATTTTTTATATCTCTCCTTTCTGATAGATTCAAGATTAAAAAAACTTTATTAATCCCAGAGGGAAATTGTTTTGCCTTGTTACAGCTGCTCTCATTTCGAATTGTCTGTACAGTTGGTGCTTCCAGCTAGTCTGATCAGGTTTTCATAGTATGGACACTGATGTAGTTTTTGAGCAGTTGGGTGTAGCTGCAAAAGCTGTTGTGATGTGAATAAGAAGAAAGAGAACTAGAAATAGATAGAAGCGAGGTAGAATGAGCATGTGAAAGTCTAGCACAAATGCAAGAAACAGACCATCTTCATGAACTAGGCTAGATCTATTCCATAGACTGAGCTCAAATGGGGAGGGTTTCCTCTTGTCAGAGGATGGATAAAAAGAGATTTTTTTCCAGCCTTGAAGCAGAAGGAAAATTCTTAGAGAAATATAGGAAATAACAGAAACAACTTGAAGGACAATGGAAATGAATGGACACTTTAAGCAAGATCAGAGGGCAAAGTAAGCCTGTATGGTCGAAAGAAGACCGTCAAGGTCTACTGCTTTACCACCAAACACTGTGAATAATTAATGAATGCCAAAAAAGGGTATTAGGAAGAGTTTCATCAGGTTTCTCTGAAATGACCATGAAACCAACTGAATGTCCTCTACTAGTCCATTGTCAAGAGAAAGTTTTAAAACTTGTTGATGTTTGAGAATCAAAGGTTGTTGTGCCGAACAAGTGACAGGATGTGTACCAGGGGATAACAAAGACTGAAGTTATGGTTGGAAGTGGTGGCTGAGTGCCTCAGTTCTAACAAGGCGTTGTGCTTAGATTGCTGTCTCACAGTTGTGATAATGCAAATATTGATTATTGGCAAAACTGTCCGACTTTTCAGGGTTCAAAGAACTCCTTGGGATGATCAATATCCATTAACATACACTCAGTTCATCTGAATTAGATCTCGAAAGGGTCGCTCTGGGAAATGGTGTCAACTCGGGACTCTTAGGTCATTGGTCTCTTGTTGTCCTTACTTAACAACCGATAAACCCATGTTGCAAACTGACTTGAAATCTTTGCATGCTGAAAGTAAGACACGTTAAATACGAGTCCCTTCAGTCCCTTCTTCTTATTAAATTTCTTTCTGTCCTCTTTTTGTGGTTCCTTTGCTTTACGATCCTTCCACTCATCTCCGTCCTCCTTTTCTTCTCTTGGACTGTTGCTAGTTCAGTTGTCCCCCCATCCCCTCCATCCCAGTTCCTGAGATTACCTTTGATTTGAGAAAAATGTTCCACATGTGGGGCCCCTTGGAAATACAGCAACATGTCTGTAATTGTAACATCTGGGTTGATGTCGCCCCAGTCCTTTTTTTTCTCTATAATGGATTTGCCATGCTTTTTTTGCCCGACTTGACACTCACTCAGTTGTTGCCAGCCTGTGTAAGTTTGCAACAAGATGCTACTTTCATCTTTGTGTTGCTCTTTGCATTAATTCTCTTGATGTTGATTCGGATGAAAAATCTTGAACAACAAAAAGGGAAGTTTAACCCTTGCTCAATTGATTTATGAGAGTTGTTGAGCTTTGTGTAACCCCCCCCACCAACCCACCACAATCTCTTTCGTTCGAAAGAGACCCCCAGCCTTGTACATGCTTCACTGGGCACATTGGACTTAAACCTCCTATGGCCTTCTGGTTTTTGTCCTTTAGGGAGTTTGAGGATTCAGAACTTAGAGGGATATAGGTTGTTGAAGACAATAAGGTCAATGTATCTACCTTCTTCTTGGTGGCATAAGTTTAGACATTACCCTATTTCTCATTCTGGGGTTTCTCTATCCTACTTTGCAGCAGATTCAATAAATGTCAATGATATATAGTAAATTCTTGGAAAATCAACGGTCAGATTATCACTGGACACCATTATACCTGCTGTCATTTCTCTTCTGGTTCATTGTACAGATGAATGACTCATGTTTAGTTTTTAAGCACTTTTAAAGGGTTTAATACCCTGTTTATCTACCACATGTGTTGTACTCAAAGAAACCTTTTATGGAAGTGCTCTGCATCTCACTGTGTGCAACACAATCATTATTTTCATGTAAACTCACAATTCACAATTCTGCCAGGGCAGTACAGAGCAGTCAAATTAAGCCTACATTATGTTACACTGAAACACAACCCATCATCAAACCCAGGAGACATGTCATATTATAAAATGTTATGCCAGAACTTGAGCATGCTTGCATTCGTGTGAGTGAATATGAGAGGTCTGATATCATGATAAAGTACTCTGCAGAGATCAACATCAAGAGCTACGATTGTTTTCTCCATTATTTATTTCTTGACTTTGCCAGTTATGCAGCTTGGATTGTTTGAGGAGTTCAAGATCTTTCCTGGCACCATTTTTCCAACTGGCCGGTGAAGGGTCCTCACCAAAGAGGCCCACAGAACTTGTTAATGCCATGATAACCTCTAACTCTGGATGTGATCTGAGACCTCCTGAGGATACCAATGCATTCAAGTGTGAAGCCAAATACTCCTCATTGAAAGTGACACTGACAACATCCTGCTGCGCTGCCTGTGCTTTTATCCAAGGGAATTTGGATCTGCTTTTGAGGGATGCTTTTTTCATCATTGGTTTAGTTTATACTCAAATAAGTTCACTCTGTTTGCAGTACTGTAAGTACTGTGAGTAATTTGTTGTATTTATTTGATGTTCCTTATTTTATGTATTTGAGGCAAGAATCCAAAATGATTTGATCAGAAGAGGCAGGGATCTAATCATAAGAACAAAAAATCCCCAGAAAGCATGTCATCTCCATCCTTCCTAGAGAACATTGTGGGGTTATGGTTTTAATTTCACCAGTCTTGTCCAAGTGTCAGAACCTGTGCCAATCTTGCGCGATATGGAGCATGTTCTGTATTTCGATTGGCAGTTAGGTCTTTCGATGAACTTTGGATGTATTTTATTAAACTTGTTCCTTAAACCTGATCTGTCTGTATCCAGGCTCTGGCAAAGACCATCCGTCTTCCCTTTATTTGGAAGTTGTAGCCATCTTTCTTTCACATGTACAGTTGATTTATGTAGGCTGCTATAACACAATACTGTGAGAGAAAGGCCAGAGTGTTGTTTTATTAAAACAGAAAGCTTATCTCAGGCAATTTTGAGAAAACACTGAAACTAAAAACAAAGAAAACTGAACTTTTATGAGTTGCTTGTTATAAAGTTTGTAGTGAGTTTTCAAAACACATACCTGAATCCAGGCCAGGAAATGACAGTGTTGGGTACTTGTGTTACAACTATAATACAGAATTTATTTTACACACAGAGAGCTCGCCAAATCCCTTGGACAAGAAAATCAAAACATCAGATTACAAAAAGGAGGCATAAAAATACTAAAGGAGTCAATATATGAAGGAAAACTGAACATATCAATGCAAGAAAAGCAAGAATATTTCCATATGACTACATATGACTATGTTCTTATTACACATGATTCAGTTAAGGGTGTATGGATGTTCTTCTGTTCTATGAACCCAGGTCTTTGTGTTAAAGCTTGAGGAACAGTTATTCGTGTCATTTTGTGTTCTTAGGATGGGGTCTAGACACTAACCCTGTATTCTCTGATGCATTCTTGAACAAAATAGATCACAAAATTACTGCAGAATTTTGATAAGCACAGCAACAAACTTAACAAGACAAGATGATAGATTTTTACAAACCTTTAGAACTTTCTGGTTTACCGATAGTGACTTGAAAAACATACCCAACATGAATGTGATTAGATATCTACGTTGTAATAAACATTATTAACAGACAGTATTATGCCTTCTAGAAGAAGATCCTGTGTTTGGGACTAGTGTTGACTAATGTTTCTCTGATCTGGGAGAAACAATTATACAATGTATGTTAACTGATCAACTGGTCATCCCCCAGTCTGAGAAACCTGGTTACTGGAAATTCACATATGCAGGCAGCCTGATTTCTCCTGCATCTCTGACTTATTTTGGAAGCATGTCTGGTGAAGTCAAACTAGAATAAAACTAACTTTCGTTACACCTGTCTGTCTGTTAAGCACCACCATAAGCAGCCTGGAGTCGGTCCTGATTTGGTAAAACAAAAACGGTAAATGTGGTTTGGTTTCAATTTTACAAGAAAATATTGACCTTTGGCAGTGATTTATTGATAATGTCTTGCCATTCAAACGTTTTGGCCACATTAAGCTTCTGTCCAAGGGTATTTTAAACCATGTTAACATTTGCCAGTTACTGCCAACAACACAGCCCCATAGCATGTAGTAAAGGTCACTCTGAAGTATTGGACTGGTTCACAGTTTGACCAATTTTATGCTATGTCTGTGAAGATTCTCATCCAGTTGAAGTTGTCTGAAGATTGAGTCATGGCCAAATAATGCCAAATACATAATTGTGATATACAGTATTACTTTTATCTTTTAGTCAAAGGACTGAATACTTTTTGACAGATTGTGTTTAGTGTTGGTGGGAGAGCTGACCACTTCCGCTGCTCCCACAAAAACAATCCCCCACCATCGAAGAATGAGCAAATCCTCACAACCAAGACAAGATGACCACTGTGTGATACTCTCAGTGCTGCTGATGGTCTGAGAAAAATGAGGAATGTTTTTACCCTCTTCACTTGTGGATGACTGAGTAATTTCCTCCCTGGGATCCACCTCACTGAGATGAAATGCATGTAGAGAGTGGAGTTGGAGGTGGTGGGGGTGGATGGAGAGATTGGAATGCCTGGGGTGCATTTTCCCCCAAATGAAAAGCAGGTGACTGTTCATTGTAAGGCCATTTGGTTAGTGGGAACTGGAGAGCGGAAGAAAAGGGAGGAAGCATCTTTCTGGTATTTAGCTGTGATTTGCTGCCTGTTGCACTTGTTCAGTAGTAGACTGCGCACAATTAGCGGATTCACAGACACTTCCTCCAACTGTTGATTTTAACATGTCATTCAAGATAGGTAAATACTTAATTGCAACCAGGTTTATCATTAGTTGAGAATTGAAGAAAGAGAAAACTGTCTAGATCAGTTATCTGAAAGGATTTTACTCAACAATAAGCATATTTGGAATTAAACATTTCTGTTTTGTGATGGTGACACTGAGCCTCAAACACATGAAAAAATGTATGAAGTACAGTATTAGAGTTGTAGTTAGCGTTTAGCGTGTAGTGTAACCTTTTAAATGTGCAAATTTTATGTATGTAAGTATTTTAATTAATAGTAAAAAATTAAGATTTTTGTTTGATGTCATAGGGTTAAAAGTCTAAACAGGAAGATGGCGATCTTTAGAAAATAGTGTTAGCGTTTGTGTTTGTCAAAAGAATAGTGCCTCAGGCGAGTTTTTTTCCATTTAATAACTAGTCATTTCTTGTTGGGGTGGGAATGAATGATTAGGTCATTGTTTAGCAGATGATGCATAGGCTGCAGCCTCACACACATGTTGATCATGTTCTTGTTGATTCAAGTGTAATTTTAGTATTTTACAGTTTAATGTAATTTAATGTAACAGACTAAAGAATTAAAAGGGAAAACAATTAGCAGATGAATAACACATACGAGTGGCAGCTCAGAGAGTAGAGCAGTTGTCAACGAACAAATTCGCCATTCAAGAAGTTAAAATGGAAGACCCATTTTCACACCATCCTCGCTCACCACAGACTTCAGTTTCTTCATTCCAGATGGCCAGATCTGAATATTCTCATACAGAAATGTTCAGATGGTTTGGTTTTTAACCTTGTGATCCGCTTAATTCAATTCAATTCAATTCAACTTTATTTATATAGCGCCAATTCACAACACAGGTCATCTCAGGGCACTTTACAGTGTAAGGTTTAAGACCTTACAAATTATATAATATATACAAATTAATGTAGCTTAGGAGCCTAAAGCCAGCAGCGGCTTTGCGCATGCGCGATTCATGTAAGCTTGACGCTCAGGGGTGGACATCTCCTGCTCTGACAGCAGCTGGGAGGGACTGCTGTGTGAGGACTGTTCACCTGTGACTGCTTTGGGCCGGTGCTCATTGAGAACAGTAGAAAGCAATATGTGCTTTGACGACACCAGAAAAAGTCGCTAGTGGGGTCTGAAAAGTCGCTACATAGAGTGACAAAGTCGCTAAGTGGGCAACACTGAATGTGCCCTGTTGACTGTGTCATTTGTTTGCTTTTGTCATTTCTGTTTTTCTTCTGCAGTGATTTGCTAACCTAATCAAAGTGGTCTCTCTTAAAAATGTAGAGTAAAAATACTTAATTGACTGAAAAGCCGCTGACAGAGATCTGAATATTGCCAACGGTGTGGGAGACACTGCAAAAATTAGGGCAGCAGATGCTCACCAACGGTGCTCACCATTGGCTGACCAAGTTACACTGTCATAGCAATACCTCTTATCTTAACGATTAAACAGCCATTCACAGAAAGAGTATAGATCTTGTCATCAGACATATTTTAATTCTAAAACTACCTTAAAGGAATTTAGCATTGTTTGCTTCATTCTAAATAAGTCTGAGAAGAAGGGGGATGAGAGGTGGGAAAAATCCTGACTAGATGAGGGGAGAGCATGGACGAAAGAGGTCAGGCCGTGGAGAAGAAGTGAAGAGGGGTCAAAGGTCAGCTAGGCCCTGCTAGCTCATGTTTAGCTGAGAAAGCTGAAGAATAGCTGCCTTGTAACAAGGGAAGCTGGCCAGCGGGAAGGGGGGGTGGGATAGAACAAGAGAAGAGGGGTGTGGTGAGAGGACTTGGGAAGTGCAAAAATGGGGAAACAAGAAGACCCATTGCACTCATCAGCAATTAGCTTTGTTTGCCAGCTCACTTAGTCACTGTGTGTCGCACAGACTGTACACACACACACACACACACACACACACACACACACACACACACACACACACACACACACACACACACACACA
>JAUYWH010000013.1:19464501-19546081 GCA_034779795.1 Ctenopoma multispine
GATATTATCTTTGTTTGTGAGCTCTCTTTGTCTCTGTGTGTCTCTCAGACTGTACACACACACACACACACACACACACACACACACACACACACACACACACATACACACACACACACATACACATAAACCCAGTCACAGATGGAGAAATGTGGGGGTTACCCTGGTGCATCTTGTCAAAATATCCATCCATGCATATGGCGTCCCATATGAGAGACGGCAGCATCAACGGCTGATTAACTCAATTGAGTGGAGAGGTCCCGTTTAGTCTTCTGGCTCCACCAGGACCCGTAAGAGCCTGTGGATGGAGGGGCTGATGTAGTGTGTATGTGTGTGTGTATGCTTTCATTGACTGCATCGAGACTGCAGGAAGTCACAGAGAGGGGGGCCAGTCTGCTCATGCTTGTCTCGTTAGTGGCTTCCCTATACATTTCTCAGCCTGCTTGTGCATTAACCCACATGGGGGGTATTGGGTCTGAGTATTGTAATAATGACAGCGGTCATTTTCTGAGACCTATTGTTAGAGCAGTAGTAGGAAGTAGAAAGTGGTTAATTTGTCTGGAGCAGACTGACTATTTGTACAGGGACTCTTGGTTCTCAGTTGATGTATAATGTATAATAAGGTTTTTTAGTATGACCTCGTGGTTCACAGCAGAATATCTTGACATCTATTGGATTAATTGGTGTGACAACTGGCACAGATGTTTGTTTTCTAACAACAAGTTTGGCGATCTCTTCACTTCTTTCTGTCACAATAGTTCAGTCAAACTGTGCAGAGGTGATCATGACAACACTGGCGTTTTAGCACTGGCACCGTGCACATAGCATGGTGATGTCAGAGTGACCTGTGCCTAAACACAGCCTAACAGAAAGAGACAGACTATGAAGACCAATTCATGAGCTCTGCATAGCTCACTGTGGTGTAAGTTTTTGTCACCTGCCCAAGTCTGCAAGTCTGGATCTTTGAGGACTACAGTGTGAATGTGCACAGACCAAAACTTGCATCATGCAGACTGTATGGACTACATGTGCACCAACTGCTCTAGAAAAGTAAAGCTAACTGCATGCTTCAAGCAGAAAGTGCACAAAATGTTACTCTATGTGTGTCCTTTTCTCATAGTATCAAATATATGTGTAAGTTCTAAAACAAAACTAGAGCCACCCCAAACATTAGCTACAAGGATTTAGCATAAAGGCCAGATGTCAGAGGTTACCTGGATTTCTATTCAGTTTGCATGTGCGCATGTAATTGTGGATGTGCACTGACCACACAAACATGATTCCATGTGTGCATGAGGTAGTGCATGTGCTGACAAAACAAGTGCCGAAAGTGAATACCGGTGTAGTCAAAGGTGAAATCACTGTGTGTCTATGTTAATCTCTGCATCAGTCACGTGTTCGTAACAGTTGAGGAAAGTTCTAAACTTAAAGGGGAAAAACAGTTTGTTGGTTACCTTATTCTGCTGGAATGTCTGGAAAGGTTTATCTCCATAGTATAACATTACCTAACACAAGCAGAAGCTGCTCAGTGTGAACAGTGTGGGTCTAAAACAGTCTATGTAATGAGAAAGTTGAGACTCATTAAAAAATATCAGACTTTCTGCTATTCCTCTTTATTTATAGCAGATGCTTTTTTTAAAATCATGGGTGGCCACTTTTGTTTAATATGCAAAAAAGTATGTGTTTTTAAGGACACATAAACATTTTGTGAGGATTTAGTTACACGGTGATCCAACAAGACGATGCCTTCAGGTATAATGTACATTTTGAGTGTAGATGCAAGAAAAGTATCAGCCAGTCTTTTTCTCTGAATGTCTGTGCTCATGGTACTTTTCCTGTCTGCTTGTCTGGTTGTTTTCCTGTCTTCCTGTCTCAGACTGTCCTGAGATCCAGGTCCAGTGTTAGTGTATGCCTAAAGAGGCAAGAATACATGTTGCTGTCAGTTAGTGGATCTGCTTGTGACTTAAAGTTCTCATATTGTAATTTATGACACATACATTTGTGCATGTGTACGGTGATCAAATTTGCTATTGCTATTAGCTTCTTTTAGCTCATTGTTTTGGTTTTTCATCCCTCATTAATAGTAGTAAAACATTGTCCTCAGCAAACAAACTGTGATAAACACACTGTACGCCAGCCACCCAGCATTAAATGTGGCTAAAAATAACTTAGCAATTAGCTGTTGATTTCATATATAAGAGTCATATATTTCAGACTTGGTGGAGAACAAAACAGAACTAGAAGTAGAGCAGATAATCAGCTTCAGATGAATGCTCCTTTTTGTTTTGCAACTGCTGGGAGATTTGTGTTTGGAAGCACTTTCACCTTTTCAACTTGACGTTGTGTAACTGATGTTTTGGAAAAAAAACATTTGTGTAAAATGTATAAAGTTGTCAAATTCAGAACCTCCCGTGAAGGGTCTTAGAATTCTTGTGAAATCAAAAATACCAGGGCAAAATGTCCCAGATAATTAAAGAAGCTCTGTAAACTGTAGTAGAAGAGGACAACTCAAACATACCGCTGTACTGATAAAAATAAACCAATGCTTTCGCACACAATAAGACTTAAAAAACAGTGGTGGGGATATGGAAAACTCTCTTCTTTTAGCAGTGGGAAAGTGTAAGAGCAGATTAGGGTAGTTGGAGATGCTTAGGCATGTGTCTGTGCATGTGTATATGTGTGTGTGCACTGACGTAAAAGTGTGTTCATCTGTATCAGTGTGTGTTTGCCCATTTTTATGCACGGGAGTGCCTGTTTTGCCCGTGTGTGCTAATGAGTGTGAGGCAGGAGATTATGCGTGCGTCTCTAAGGGAACAGGAGTTGGTTCCCAGGAGCTGCAGCGCCTGAGCTGAGGGGGGTATGTGCACAACCTGACCCCAGCTTTCGGGGGCCCCGGGTGCCTGTCTGAAACCATTTCCTTTCTTTGTGGCCCATTTGAGTGTGAGACTGTGACGCAAATGTAATGGACTAAGGCCATTTGCATGTTCTTACACTTTGAAGCATTGAAAAATTCAGCGAAGGCCACGTTTGCTATGAACGTGCTCACTGGTCAGATCTTTAACTCTTTCATTCTGTGCACACTATCCTCATAGCTCTCCTCATCATCCATGTCTCCACAAGCAACTCCTCATATACTCAAGCCACCACTCAAACAATACACTCAGAGCGCCGGGTGCATTGCTAATGATCGGAAACAATTAAGGGCTCACAAAGAGGGGGCGGGTGCCCCCCTATATTTCTCTGTGCCATATTTACATAGCGTTTTAAGGTTAAACGAAAGAGGCTGGGTTTTTGGTGAGGGCAAGAGGACTGAAATAGACAGGCCTGCTGAGGAGATCTTTCTTTTGTCTGGCATTGTGATGAAGGATGTCTTGGACTACCAGCCACAATACTGCGATTTAAATCCTTAGAGCTGGGGGAATTTCAGTTTGAGTGAGGATGCTAAGCATATCCCACCCTTCTAACCTCATTTCATCAAGTCTAACTCCAGAAATAAAAGAATGAGAAATGTGTAAACAAGACAAGTGGCATACCACTGGATAGCTGGACCACCACCCTCTGACCCCCACCCCACATACACATACACACACACACATACACACACACTGTCCTACAGCATAAGCCTTGGTGTGTGAATGGGTAAAGGCTGGGAGAGTGTGAGAAGGCTCAGGAGTGGTCAAAGAGGACGCTGAATAGACTCCTGGATTGAGACATTCTGCCTGTTTGACACACAAATGTATGTGTGTGTGTGTGTGTGTGTGTGTGTGTGTGTGTGTGTGTGTTTCTGTTAAAAAAGCATAGTATTTTGTGGTTTATCAAACTTATTTCACTTTATTTGTGCTTTAATGTTAATGCCATTCATTTAATTGTGATTTGACTTTATAGTGAAAATTTTTGAGACTATTTAAACACAGCAACACAGCAGGAACTGAAGGCAAATGCTAAAATTAATTTACAGTGGAAAAAACATTGCTTGCTGCTATAGAAACACAGGCTGATTGAAGTGTTACACCCCATGTTGCCAAAGTAATTTGATTTGGAATCTAGAAAATGTGATTCATGCATAAACCAATGGACAGAACCTGCACATACAGAGAAGCATGCAGCAGTAGTTTCTCATTTTTTTGTCTACAACATTTTACTCATCTCTTCAGGTTTTGTTGTTTCATAAGACACAAAAGATACAACAGAAGCTTAGCTCTAGATTGCATCCTTTGCCAAATATCTCCTAATAATTGCATCCAAAACAGATTACTTCATTGGAGCCCAAAACTTCCATTCCTTTGCACTTAATTATTGTTTTTATTATGTGGTTTGAGAATAGACACTTTGACAAAAGCAATTAAAGAGGGTGTTCCTCTAACACCTGCCCGCGGCTGGTTCATACTGCAGTATGGTGGCAGTTGATTCCTAAACAGTCTGGAAGTGAAACTAGAAGACTGTGTTTTTTTGTTGTTGTTTTTTTTAGGTCACAACAGGCCTGCTCACTGTCACATTCCAGAGGTATCAATTTCCACAAAGGCAGGTTTCATGTTGACAAAATAGAGGAATATTCAAATTACTATACCAGTCCACCTTAAAACACCAGATTGACAGATACACACACTCACCCACAAATACTTCACCCCCTCAAAGTACCATAAAATCCACTTATCACCCCATCCCAATCCCCTAAAATCCTTATTCAGATTCCATGCCAGCCGGAGCTTTGGCATGAGGGTACCTTAAATAAGTCCATGTATGAATGCCAGCCGGAGACCTCCACCCTTCGCCAAAAAACCTCTCTTGCCAACATGGTGCCTCCAGCTCAGCCATGGCCATTTTTTTAGTCTAACTAGATTAAGCTAATCTTGTTATGTAGTGGTAAAGCGTAGCCAGGAGATGGAATGAAGGGCTGGCTGCCCTGCTGTTGCCATGTGGCAAGTTCCCAAAGCCCATCAGCTCATGAACCACCATTTAGCAATCAAATTTTATGACCACATACTTACAAGACTAGTGTGAATCTCCACTACAAGTGAGACATGATTTTGTGTTATTTAAGTGGTGTCACTCGTGAACAATACATTTCACAGATGCAGTACAGTATATAACGAGACAACCCAATGAGGTGTAGGAGGTGTAGAATGTAACAAAATGTGTAATGAGATAAACTGATTCATCTTGTCTCAGCATGAAAGTGTTAACCGGACCCTGCACTGCCTGGAAAGAAGGCATCATGGGAAACGGACAAGGGTTTCTTTTCCTTACTGCTAAGTCAGTTATTTTTCACTAATAACAGGAGAGGAGAGAAGAAGATGGGAAGAAAGAAAGCATGAAGGATCTGGGTGGCAGAGTCCAGCAGATAGTCAATCTGGTTTATCATTTAAGTGTTAGTTGTTGGCTGTCATTGCAAATCCAAAGCTACTTTTCCAACACGTTGCCTTTTAGAATTGCTGAAAATGTTTTAAAAAATGTGTCATTAGTGGTTATAAGGTCATTGTGGTTGGAAGTCAGGGAATTCTTACAGGCAAGGATATACTAGATTTTCCTTACCATGCCTGATCAGTCTATGGTTTACCCATATGAAAGCTCATGTGTTAAGTCCCTCAATATGCCAACCACATGGCCCATTTTAGCCCTGTTCAGCATGCACACACCCTTAATGGAAGCCCCATGTCTGAAGGCCATTTTAAATGCTCAAATCATGTATTGAAAACATTTCCTCCCTTTGATCCTGCATAGAATAAATGTATGTTTTAGGGCATTTAGATAAATCTAGGCACATTGGAGACATGACATTCTTTAACTGCACAGTCAAGGTGATTCTGTTTTGCCAGGTTTGACGCTATTAATTAGTTAACTGTGGGTTATGTTAAATGCCATTTTACAGTATTTGTTGCAATATAAAGTAAAACTATTGTGGCTGCCTTTTACAAAAGAATAACTATAATGTTAGTTAGACCACTGTTCCTCTAGCAGTAAACCTGAAAGCTAAACTGGGGCCCAGCTGAGCAAATATGCCACATTAATCAATTAAAAACTGTTGTCACATTTCCCTGTGGTTGGTCGTTAGGGGACGAATGGAAACAAAATGATGCAGGATTATCGTAAAGACACTGCAGGAAACAGTAAAAGTTCCAAAGCTTGACTTTTCTGTTTGCTCTCCAACGTTGCCAAGTTTACAACAATGCCAAGTTTACAAAGCATGCAGGAAAAGGAGGGGGTATGCTGTACAGTAGAGCTCCAGATGGACACATGCTTAACAGGGGTGGAGACGCTGTCAGGGGTCTCCAAAGAGTTGTGTAACACACCTGCAAAGAGAGAAAGGATATGACAGAACAAAAGTTGGTTAAGGGAGGGTGAAAGGAAGAATGAAAACAGTGGAGATTACGCTCCATTTCCTCACTTATGTTCAGTGTACAACCTTAATTCTTTGGTAAATGTTAGAGGACATTTTGAGCATTTTATGCCGTAGCAGAGGAAACTGAAAGTAGTTAAGATCTGGCTGTGATGCTCTAGGCATGGGGCCGCTTCAGAGATGAGTGCTAATACAGATGCAGTATGTACTGTATGTGGCCACATGTTAAATTTATATAATGCATATATTATGGAAAGTTTTATAAAAATGAACACACTGGGGAGATTGCATTTGTCCACTCTACACAAACAACTGATACCACCTGCATTTACTGAAATCCCTCAAACATTTTAATCCTAACATTCTGCCTCTTTGGGCTTTTGTTTTTGTTCTCTAACCGCAGCCAGAGGAGTTGGAGGCTCTTCATTCCCATACGTTCCGGGTGAAGACTTTCAAGAAGGCCAAGCACTGCAGCGTCTGTAAACAGACCATCATCCAGGACGGACTCATCTGCCGAGGTCAGTCACCTGGACTTAATGAAGCAACAATTCTTGTGGTTGGGCCACTGTAATTCCTTTAAATAGTATGCAGCTATTGGTGAAGCACTGACTTATAGTCTGATGTTAGGCTTCTCTTTAAGATCAGAATCTGTTCTGTTGATTCTTCCAAGTTCCTCTCAGCGACACCTTACAATTTATTGCTTGTGAGAAGATTGAGTTCAAAAGCTCACGTTAGTCATTTTTTATGTTCTAAGTATGCCTTGATTATACATTGGGAGCTGTAAGAAACATGTGAGCTGGTAAGAAACATGTGAGTACAGGTGGGCTGTGACACCTTCACAGTGAGACTGGGGATATGATTGCTTCGACTTGGTGTGCCGTCATGGGGAATTAATGCTACATAAACACAGCGTAAAACTGGTGATGTAGTATGGATACTCAACAGCTTTGAATCACCACAAAAATAGTGGCAAGCGTTAAAAAAAAACACATATTGAGTGTTTTACAAGGAAGAAACAAAGTGCGCAAAGTATTTGAACAATGATACAGATGGTGCTGTCGTTCCCTACATATACGCTGTGTCAGCAAACAGCAATTACACCCCTAGCCTAACTGGCTGGCTGTAGAATAAAAGGTTGGCCAAGGTTTTTGTCGCTAGAAGCATATTTCAAGTAAGGGCTTATCACATCCTTTTTTGCTGAAGTACTAACATCAATATACAGTGTTAAAGATCCCAACTTACAATGGGAAAGTTGACTTTCACCCCTGTCAAGTTTGGGTCGACTTACTCGTACGTGTAATGTATGATGGACCGTTCCTTAAAATGTAAACAGCAATTTACATTCATTAGACTCGTAAACTAAACTCAGTTGTTTGTAGAGAGCTGAGAACTGCAGAGGGAATCTGAAATAACTGCTCTGACCTGCTGGGACACTGGAGGCAGTGTCTGTTACAACATCCATTAGAGGTATGAATGAGGGGTCATCCAAGGTTACGTGGGGTAATCTTTGTGTCAGGGTTGAGTCAGTTAAGTGACAGAGGAGGGCTAAAGAAGCCGCCATAAAGGCTAAGGGTTAACAGCTTCTCCATTTCCTTAATGGTGTTTACAGAAGAGGCAATGTTCTTGACTGATCGCTGACTGATTGTCGAGGTTTGATTTCTGCTGTAATCATTTATACAATGGAGACGGAAAAAATGTCAATTTTTTTCATTCACAAGTGCTGCTATGAAGCATGTCTGTGCAGCTGGTTCCTAAAAAATGGTACTTTCTGTAGTTTTTTCAAGCTAATGTAATGTCACTAGGTTCCCAGTGTCAAGCAGCATTTTGTGCTTCTATTGTTTTTTTTTGTATCCCGCACAGATTCAATCAGCTGGGTGTGATTGAAGCATAATGTGAAATCTCAAACAATTACAGGAAAGTAACTGAGATTCAATAATAGGCTTTATATGCAGTCACCATTTTCTGAACAGTATTCATGCAATAAACGATTCTCATGCGGTGCTCCAAGAGAAAACAAAACTGAAGAATATACGATCCGGGTCTGCTCAGCAGTTCACGTTGTAGTGGAAATCTCTGTTTTCAGACAGATAACGTCAAATGAAACCAGGCGGAAATGGCTGGATGTTTGGTTTGGCACACCGTGGGGGAATATTTCCAAACGTGGTGCAAGGGCACGACTTTGAGGGAAAAAAAAACAAAACACGAACGTCTTTTTCCACTCGTAAGGGCTGTTCGAAAGACTCACATGTTGTTCTTGTGCTGTGCTGTGTACAGATTCATGCTCGTGCTATAAAAAAAGTGACTTTGGCATTCTGGTAAAAGTCAGTCAGATAATAAATGAATGCTCGAGGGCACTTTATTGATGGTAATGAGGGAGAGGCAGGTGCTGCTTTTTTATTTCCGCAACCAGACTTATCCTGCTGGTCTGGTGATCGAACCAGCAGCCTTACTGCCAGAACATTTCTTCCCTAACCCTAGAGCTTTAAATACTTTAATTCCCAACACAATGTGTAGTTGTGGATTGAATTGGATTTGAATCAGATTGTCTGGTAAATGTTAGTTGTGTAAAGTGACCGACCTTCATCTTGTTTATCTGCTTCTGCTGAGCTTATGTGGAAATATATTGGTTTTACTGGTACTATACTGGTCTATGCCAGGTGTTACTGTATCTACCCTCATTGTGAGTGTAGAAAAAGGTTGCTCCGAAAGATCATGTTGGTGTGGAAATCTTAACTCCGCATGCAGACAGGTTTATAAATGAAACAATCACAGATTGAAATACACCATTTACCCAGCATTTTAATCTGTGACCTCACTGATGAGTCCAGATGTTGTTTAGGTTTAGTCGTGGGTTGAACAGTGTGACGTGTATGTCATTAAATCTTGACTTGGCCTCTTTGATTCACATGCTGAGTGTTGCTATTGTGAAGAGGGCGCCTGTCCTTTAGATTAGGTGGTGTGAGTCAGACTGGGTTTATTATAAGAACCATTGATTTAAGCAAGGATAAAGGGCAACTTCATCAGTTCTCAACTTGCTTACTATGCTTCAACTTTGCGGTGTATATCTACAGTTTATAAATGGACCGATCAAGGGACGGGGTTTAAATAATTAAAAGGGGCATGTATCAGTAAGGAGCTCTTTTCTAATGTGCAGTTATTAATATTATATTATTATTATACATTTGTCTATTATTGTCTTCTTCCTTACAGACTTTATTTCACATAATATGACACTACTGGTATAAAAAACTGATATTTAATTTTTACCTTCACAGAGATTAACTCAATAAAAGGGCCAACAGAGGGTTAAATAATGCTGAGAAGAGCACCTGTAGTTTGAGTCCTCAGAGACACCTCCTCTGGATGTGCGTGGTCCAATCTGTTTTCCCCATATTTAAATCTATCTTTTTTTTTTTCAATTCAGGTCAATAAAAAATACACAACTCATAGCACGAGCAACCGGATTATATAATCTGAACGTCACCTGAAGGAGATTTTGAAAGTAAAGTAGAAAGTTGAAGTAATCAGCTTAATCCTCTCTGCACTTAATAAATAACATTTAGAGAAAGACAGAATATTAGCCTCATATTAAAGTTCACGGGCTGCTACTGTCAGTCTGTTCTGGATAAATAATATTCAGCTGTGTGTGGACGCAGTCACTTAAACGTTCCAATAAAATGACCCAGGACAGCACCTGAGATCATCATCTGTAAGAAGTGATTTATAGGAGAAATAAACCATCGTGACAAGACCACATTCAAGCCTGTTCTTATTTAATTTACCTCAGAGTGCTTCTCTTTCTCCGGTCATATCTGGCTTAAGCCATGTGTAAAACAAACGGTGCTTGTGTGTGTGTGTGTGTGTGTGTGGTTGAGACAGATTTATGAGGACAACACAAAGTGAGCTGTGGACTCCTGCTCAGACAGCAGATGCTGGATACTCTGTTTTTCTCGTTCTCTGTCTGTATCACTGTCTTATGAGACATTAAATTCCCATTTTGGGAAAAGTAGAAGCAGCATAGCAGGAATGGAGTTTCAGGGGGAAAAAAGGGTGAAGAGATACGGAGCTAAACAGTAGCGCTGCAGCTGAGTAGAGCATTTAAAAGACTACTTAAGTATTTCAGGTTTTCTCGAGTGAGATGTTTTTTGGTTTACTTTAAAAACTCAACATGAGCTGATAATAAATGTCAGGAGTGCCAGCTGATTGCTGAACACAAATTCATAGACAATGCCCATATGATTATACAAACATTTATTTTACTAGTAGTCCTTCCCTGTTAATTTTGAATTCATTAATCCAGTGTTATGCCATCTTGTATGTGGACTGAGCCTGTTTCTTCCTCTTTCTAGTGTTGGCTGCAGCTTTTTCTTTATTTCATTTATCTTCTCATCTAACTTAAGAACACGTAACACATTTTCTCAAAATCTGCAGCTGAGACAGTGTTTTTCCATCCATAACAATCCAAACATATACAGTGTATGAAACAGAGAAATGCTGAGAGTCTGAATTGAAGGGCAGGATCCATGCGCTCCGTCAGTCATTCCCTCCTGTTGTTTACCAACATTCTCCAGTCACATGGTCTCGTAATGACACGAGCACTTGAACTTCCTCTCCTTTCAGCGGTTGCCGGGATACAAGGTGTGAGTTTCTTTCACAAAAGCATGTTGACGCAGGTCAGAGCTGCAGATTTCCAGTTGGAAGAAAAAACAAAACAACACAGGCCTTCTGTGGTAGGGTATTTTTGGAGAATAGGCCTTGAGGGCAGGAACTTGCTTTTCTATTCATCCACTGTACTGGAGTTCAGGTGAAATGCAGTAGAAGTTCAATAAAGGGCTGCTTTAAATGGTTAAATACAGCTCAGACTTTGGTTTAACAAGGCTGTGATATATTTTATGAATTTGTGAATTCAGAGTTTGATCACAATTCAATCAAATCAAAAAATGAAAGAAATCACACATTTGTAATTCGATTTCTTCCGCTGTGCTTAACGTTTGTATGGCAGCATGCAAAAACCTTTACAGCTTGAACAAAAAAATAGATTAAAACATCCTCTATCGCCTTCAAAACAGGGCGTAGAGCAGACCACACCACCATGCTTTAGGGATCCACTGTAAACACAGACCTTCAAAGACAGGTTGGAGACGCACTACAATAGTGTGTGTGTGTGTGTGTGTGTGTGTGTGTGTGTGTGTCAGGGAGAGTGAAGGTTATCATAGCTCTGTTCTTGCCTGCTGAGCTCATACAGCTGGTATGTACCAAACGCAAACGAGGGCTAACACACACACACACACACACACACACACACACACACACACACACACTGGCTGTGTATGGCTTTAGAATCGCGTACTGATTTTGGAGAGTGTGCATATGTAAAAAAAAAAGTCTAAAAAAGTCTTCACTGTGAAGCCACTGTACTGCATATATAAAGTAGATATACACAGAGAAAATTTGTCTGGTTGTTATTCCATGCTTGTGCAGAAGTCATTAGGCTAAAGTGAGGTGGAGCAGATAGTTGAAGATGGCCACTGGTTTTGATGGATGGTGATTGTCTCTCAGTCTGATATCATTACACTAATCTACTGAAGTGACCAGTGCGCTGACGGGGGACACACACTGGCTGTGCTGTCAGCGTGAAGGCGAGTCATTTTGTGCTGTTTTTGACTACATGAACTTCAACACTCTACCTCGCTCGGTGTCTGATTTAATACATACACACAACAAACTGCTCACTAACCATTTAAATAAAACCAGAACGTGGCTGTGGTTTGTAGACACACTGTAAGGGGTAACAAATAGGGACGCAGCCCCTACAACAGCAGCTTCAGAGCAGTCAGTGCAGCTTGGGAGTCACCTGTTGGATGAAGGGAAACATTACAACTCCAGCTGTGCATTTAAGATAAATGTAGGTGTTGTGTATTGTAGTTGTTTGTGGTTTGGTTTTATTTATCTGATATCTCTGGATGATTTATACACTGCATTAACATTGGTACTGTTCACATTTAAACTGATACCAGTACTGGTATCTTAGTTTCAGTACCCTGTTCACAGCAGTAGTTTGTTTGGGTACTGTCCCTATAGCCTGCAGCCTGTCAGTCTCTAACCAGGGTATAGTGTGAGTATTTGTCTGCTATCTGTCTTGTAGCAATCACAATGAAAGAAAGAGCATAAATAACATGACTCACAAGCTGATGATTACTGGTAATTAGGTCTGTACTCTTAAAAGTACATAGATTAGCAGCCAACCCTGTGCTGCATATATGTGAGTACAAAGGAAGATTCCAGCCTTAATGTGACTTTAGTTAAACAAAATTAATCTCAACATAATAAAAATAAACCCACCAGGTGGCAGCAGAGTCCTGGGTTTCTAACAGACTATATCTGATCCGTCTGTATAAACTACGTCTGCTGCTGACCTCCTGTGTAAATTTCCAAAACTTCCAACACAAACCCCGGTCTTTAGCTGGTGCTGATTGTTTATTCCTCATTTGTCAGGCTCATATTTGCATGTTAATTTTCTGTGGTTTGGGAGCTATAGATTGTATCAGAGGAAACAGCAGTTTTAACCAAAGTCTGACTAACAGTCAGCTCACAGAGATATGAAAACAGACAGAACTGTAACCAAACAGAAGTGGCGTTCTGTCAGGAAGAAGCAAACAAATGACACAGATCTATGTACACACAATGATTCCATGGGAACTGCTGCTCAGGATTTTTCCTTCTCTCCTGCACTGTTTTCGGGAATCTCCCATGTTAAAGCCTTAGCAGCTGGATGAAGGTGGGGCTTTACCCACAGAAACCCAACACTGGCAGAGATTTGAGCTGGGGAAAATGTGTGGGCTGAATGATGACACTTGTGTATGAGTCAAATGAGGGATAGAGATGACTGAGTGTCAACAAATACATTAACAATTCACTGAAACTGTAAAAAGTGCATAACAAGACAAAACCGAATGTTACAGTGAGTGCGTTGATCTGTTTGGAGAGGTGTGGAGGTCATCGGCTGTTTGCAGCCTCTTCACTGCCAATCTACCGTGGTTTCCACTTCCAGAATGCGTGACTTAAAAACTGTCCTGGCACTATACTCTATATGCTTCACGTTCAGCTGTTTTGAATGTTACCACCCCATTAAATGGCAGTTAACGGTTGTTTTTACGCTCATAACTATGTTTGAGCAGCAGGGGCAAACACCACACGCCAACAGGCCAGAGGATGCGTATCATCAATATGTGTTATAATTAGGCAAACTCTAGTAATTATGACAGCAGCCAGAGTCATTGTTAGTAACTTGTTATAAAGGCAGATGTTTGGGTGGATGCATACATTAGTTGGTTTTCGATACTCTTGGGCTGAAAAAACACTGGAAAGCCACCACATTTCTCAAGTTTTTCCGCACAAACCTGTTACATTTTGTGTTTTTATTGTAGCCATGATGACAGAGGTCTGACACATGAAAACAACCTTCTGAGCTGACTAGAAGGTGGAGCAGGAACTTACTAACTCGCATGAATGCTCCTGATAACCATTTAACAGGGTGATGACCCTTGAAGCAGTGGTACATTTAACACACAAAATGTTCAACACACAAGCCATCGACCCACATCTGCAGCTGTTATAGGATGTTAAACAGCCCTGCTAGACTATGGAACTGTTTTCCACTTATTAATAATATAATTAACAATTCATAATTTCACTTTTATCAGGTAAATAATATCTTATTATGATCTTGTTTCGCCAGATCAGTGCACATACAGTACAGCATGTTATGAGTTGAAATCCTGGTTTTTGCCTCTCCATAACACGTATTGCACTGTGCGTGACCTATTAAAACACGAGTGTGATTGAAGTGAACAAACATGCACCACAACATGTGTGGTTCGAGCCACTTCGTAGAGCTGTTTTCAGGTAACAGACTCAAGACAGTGACGTGTGGAAGCATGTCGGAGGGTTGTTTACAACCTGTAAATGAAGCTTAAAGGATAAAACTGGTAATGTTCCACATTTTTCTTGTAGTCACTTGATCCTGTGAAAAGACCAAAAACAAACTAATGCACAATTTGTTTCTCAATACTGGTGATGTGCCTACTGCTCTGTGGTGCTCTGCCTGGTGCCTACTGATTTCTACTAAAGACAAAAAGACTAAAAACATTATTCAAACAGTAGGAAAATCTGCATCTATTGTTGTTTTCAACTTCACATCACTTTCACACATGTCATAACACACTGTGCGTGTAATCGTATGGCCGTGCACCGCGTGCACACGTGTTGTTGCTCACGTGTTTGTGATTGTGCATAACAGACGGAGAAGGAGGAGGACGGATGGAGAAAGTAAGAGTGAGGGGAGCGGTGGAGAGGAAATTCTCCAACCCTGCCCTCTGATTGTGCTCAGTGTTGTAAGGAGGTCCAGCCCAGCCCTGTGGGAGTATACACTCATTCCAAGGGATGAGGGGAAGGAAATCGCCCAGCCTCAGTCACACCCTCCCACCTCTATCATCTTCCCCCTTTTATGTTGTATTACATACCGTAGACCCAGAGTCAGATAGCAACTGGCGTTCCACACTCCTCCTCAGCTCCTCGTTCTCCTCCCATCCCTGCTGTCCTCATTTTCTTATGACTGATGTGTTGCAACCCCCCCCTCCCCACTACTCAAATATGTGTATTCCTCCGCTATCTTCTCCTATCTTCTCGTATCCTCTATCCTCTCCTCATCACTTCCACCTTCGCCAGTCTTCCTTCCCTCCACCAGGCACATTTGTGCTCTGTTTATTCTCCAAAGCTCCGACTTCCTAACAAGGTAAAGCCTAACCCATGCTCTCTGGGCTTGATGCTTTCACACCCAATATGGAAGTGCTGCTTCTTCCCATGCAGCTCAGGGGTGTTGTTTACTGGGCTAACTCACGTGCTGGGAACAGAACTGGACACCGTCCTGATGGACAAGCATGTAACTGTAATGCTTATCGAGCAAACAGCCACATTTTGTATTTTTGACTTATCCACTTATTAGTTGTCTCATTTAATAGTGAAGAACAATTTCTGTAGAGGTATCAAGTAATTGGTAAACTCAGATATTTTCACTTATGTTGCCAAAATAGTTTCTTAATAGTTTGGAAAAAATAGAATTACCAATGTACCAAGGAGAATTACTTGTACAGTATTACCATCTTTGCCAGTCTTGTGGTTTATGCAGTAAAACGATGTGGAATTTAACAGAATTGTCAAATTCTTTTATGTACTAAATGGATTGCAATAATATAATAGTTTTATTTAAAGACACAGATACTGATGCAGTGGGGTAGACAGGAAATGATGCGGCTTAGGGTGTAACACAAGTTAGAAACTACATATGAGTCAATGAAATAACATGAAGATAGAACAGAATAATACACTGTGCATTATTATGTCAGACACGCTGTCTGAAAAGCTGCAAGGTGCAGTATTGTCCATGGAATAAGCTTTGGACTTCCATACATGTACAGTAAAGCGGGGTAGAGTAGTGTAGCTAGCATGGGAAGCTACCACGGTACAAGTCTGACCCTGAGGTTCAAAATATTTCTGTGCTAAGTGGACAACCTTATGTACTAATCATAACTGAAAGTATTTGAATACCTATGGGGTTTGAATTGTTGCTATCAAAAAATAAACATTATCACTGGTTATAGTAGTTTAATTCATTAATTTTGTGATATTTCTTTGCCTTAAAGGTTTATCAGTCATATTACAAAAAAAAAAATCACTGATAATGGTCATTAACTTGGGCTTTTATTCAAACTGACTGTGTGGTTTGAGAAAATGCATTTATATATTGGTATAATCATCAGTTGATCAGAAATGTGAAAACACAATCAAGCCGTGTTCCTCCATACTTAGTGTCACTGTTGCTTTATGAGTTATGTCTCAATCTGGAGTCAATTTGTGCCTCGTTCCCTATGATGTCATGGTATACGCAGAACACTGTTTAGATTCACCCTGGGAAATCGTGTCTTTGTGGGAGACATGTAAATGTGTATCGCAGTAGGATTTCATAGTGCCAACCACATTTGGAGGCCTCTAATTAAGAGGTCAAACTAACTTTCAAATGTTACTCACCAAGTAAATATAGTCCAGTGAGTGCTTAAATAGAAACTAAATCCACCATGATATAATTAGACATCTGCCTCAAAATAGGATGTTTTTCACTTTCCATAGTTTCCACACACAGTACACACACTTCATTTCCACATTTCATTTTACGTACATTTTGTCCATCTGATTCATATGTGGCTTTGAGACTTTACAGAATATGACTGAAAACCCAGAAAATCGTACTTGGTAAGCATTTAACAGAAGAAACCTCCAGCAGAACCAGGCTCAGGGTGGGCGGCCATCTGCCTTAACCAGTTGGACTGAGTGGAAAGAGGAGAGAGAAAAGAACAAAAACAACAAACAGCACAGAGGTCACAGGACAGGTTGGCTGTGCCTGCACTTTGACAACACACAGCTCGGTGACCGGGGATACCTGCAGAAAGATACAGAGAGGACACAAAGTTAATCGCATGGTCTAAAATGCCTCATAGATTTATGCACCCTTTGTGTTGGCATGTGACGCACAGGGTTTGTCATTCTCTGATTGGCTAGAAGGGGGAGCCTCTCCCAAAAACCTTACGCAGACCTACTTTGTGCCACGGCCGTTCCGTGAGTCTGTGTTATGGGAGGCTTTGACAGCACCTCACAACATTAAGATAAGTTAAGAAGTTATATATTTTAAGTAACCCTGGCTGGGATCTTTGCACAAACAGTATCTGATCTCTTTCTCCTATAATATATGATAAGGTTAACATACCAGAACATACCTGTTATTTCCCACTAGTCTTTCTTGGAAATACAGTTCACACTAGTGTGCATGTGGTTTTGAGAACAAAGGGTTAAAGGACTCTGCTTGAGCAATGTACTGTGTGTAAAGTACATACTGTACATCAGAGAGAAGAATGTGTTGGAGAGGCACGCTTATATCTGAGGAAAGAAAAATGACACAGAGGGTAGGGTTCAGAAAACATATGACTGATGACATAAGGCAGAATAACATACAGTAGACACTCACACAACTTCATATCAGGGACCTAACAGGTAATCACAATAGATATTACACTCTCTTTGAAAAATGTGGCTCGAGACAGGAAGAATAACTCATTACGTAAGGTGTAGCTTGTTCCAGTAAAAACATACAGTCTTCTCTTTATTTGGAAAGTGTACGTTTCAGCCCACTGAACTTCTCTGTCCTGACAGGTGCACTCCCCTGTTGACCCCTATTTGTAGACCCAATGGGAGTGAACAGTAGAAACAGAGGCTGCAGAAATATCTTGAATTACTCCACTTTTCTATTTTCATCCTGTTTCATTGGATTTTCTAGATATTAATTATTGTATCTCACTTAAAACCCGCATAAACTGGGACTGAGTTGCTGTTGTTTTAATGTCAAATGTGAGTTGTAATAACTTTTGTGACCTGCTCACTTTTCACATTATAGTAGATTGAAATTCCAGTTCTCCCAGAGCTAGCTGATGACTATGACGGGAGGCTGTGGCTCAGGAAGAGAAGCTGGTTGTCCGCCAATCTTTGATTTCGATCTCTGGCTCTTCCTCTCCTCATATCAAGATGTCCTTTGGCAGGACACTAAAACCAGACTTGCTCCCTGGTGTGTGTTCCTCACTTGTCGCATTGGATAGAAGCATCTGCCAAAAGACTGATATAAGCGTAAATATGTAATGTCTGTGAAGATTTTCAGTAATCCAGGTCCAATGTGGTGGACATTGATGAGTCATGTGGTTTTAAAAAAATGGGTCTCATCTTCAGTATCTCTTAATGTGTCACATCTTTGTCAGAAAAAAGAAATCCCTGGAAAGCAACATGCTAACGTAAAACTGAAAGGGATGTACTGTAAGGTTTCTTTTGTTATGCATAGTTGTGCTTTGTCTGTATGACGTTGATGATCATCTTTCAAACATCTGAACAGCTGTAAAGCTCTTGTATAAATATAGAATGTGTTGGTACTATTATTATGTCATACGCAAAGGTCTTCTCAGATGTAACCTCTTGCAGTGCTCAGAATAACTTATTAAGCCTTTGTATCGGGAGCCAATGTCCCGAGAGCCCAAAGAGTGGGGAGTATGAGCAGCAGATAATATTTGACTCTGACCACAGAACAGAACTTTGAATTTAACTTTCCCTTTTTGTGTTTTCTCTAGTGTGCCGGATATCTTGCCACAAGAAATGCGAAGTCAAGGTAAGTTGTTCCATTTTTTTTAATAGGATAGAACAAAGTCGTGCTTGAAAGGCTCTTTTTTAAAAATGTATTTGCATGTGTAAAGTATGTGAGAAAGGCTCCTACGCTATCTGAATTCATGAGAGCTTATCGGGAGGAAATATCATGCTTTAGGTGGAGTCGGCTATTATTCAGGATATGTGTGTGAGTTTGTGTGTGTGTGTGTGTGTGTGTATATATACATGCAGATGGGGTAGGTTGAGTTTATACGCTGCAAAAAATCTTAAGAATGTCTAAACAAGTGCTCTTTGTACCAGAATGTGTTTAGATTGGACGAACTCTTGCATCTTGGAGATCGCATCCGTGTCTAAAAATAAAAGACCTCTGGATGGAGCTGCCACTTGATTCATGTTGTTTTGGAAAGATGAAGAGCACGTAGAAAGAAACTGGGAGGGGAAACAGAGTGGAGCTAAAATTCCTGCACTGATGTTAGGGGGGGAAAGTTGTGTTTGTTAATGTATGTATAAAGGTACAGTATATACGCCCCCTTCATCTGGTATCCATTATTAAAATGGGTGTTAGTTGCCAGCTTTGCCCACTCCCTCTTTTACTCACAGGAAATACCAGTGGTGCAGGGCTTAAAGAACATGCCAAATACTACTAGATATCCAACTAAATATAAGGTGAGGGCTTTGGCCAGATATGTGGGGAAAGGCCTGCAACAGAATGCTTTTAAACAAAATAGTCACAATGATCAGACCAACCCTCACCTGCTCATTTGTCCTTGATTTGCAATATTGTGCCAATAGATTTTTTTCAAGGTTTAATGAATTACCTCCACATCAGTACAGTAAAGGTGAGTGTCAGCTCTTTGTGCTGTTCCACTCATGTGAACAGATTTGTTAAGAGTGATCTAGGAATATTAGAGAAACTCTTCTTGACTAGATATATTACTCACGTACAAGTGGATTGGAGGACAGATGGCTTCTTTTGGACCTATTTTGAGCAGTACATGTTTTCTCTGCCTTCGCTATATTAAAATATCTCTCTGCTTCTAGCTAAAAAAAACTCAATCAGATTCCCATTTTCATTTCTCCATGACAGTAGTTGCTGTGTATTCTCACATTCTTAGGCAGGTTCCTGAGCCCTATCAGGCTCTGTTGCACCTTTCATGATGTCTATGATCCCAGCTAAAGTCATATCGTAATGTCATATATAATACATAATAATTTTAAATAATTAAGTGTTTTGACCACATCTTTTGTGTGTTTCACTAAATGCAGAAGTTGCGAGTAAAAAAGAGTGAGTAAAGTTGTATTTATGTCTGAGGTCCCCAGGATGAGTCCTGTGTGCACACCGCTTATAATCATCTATTTTTAACAACTTCCCACTCAGTTTTTCTGTTGCTACATGAGGAGGACGAACAAAGTGTAATGAATGAAAGCGTGCGCTGCAGTCTACATGCTCGTTGATAACATTTGAAGTTCAGGGAGCCAGAGGTCAGGTCAGTCAGACGTGTGGGAGGAGATGTTAAGGGAGCACAGAAAATACTCCCTGTGTCTATATATACAAAAGTGAAACTTTGCATCTCCAGAAATCACAGCAGCATTTCCTTTTCTAAACATTTCAACCAAAAAATGTCATAGCTTTGGCAGGAAGCAATTAACAAACACGGCTGAGATGAAAAACAAGGGAGTGACAGGGTCAAGTATGATCACTATCAGCACACAGTCATGTACCGAAAAAAAAAAAAGATGATTTATTTAAAAACTAGATGCAGCTTTTTTCTCTCCTCTGGACTGTCACTCACAAACAGTGTAGTCTAAACTGTCCTAGTTTCCCGAGCACACTCTACAGTTATAACTCTTATAATACGTGGTTCATATTTAACCTGGCATCAGGAAACAAATGGTCAGACCTGTGTGTGTTTACTCACATCTGGGTGTGAAAAATCCTTTAAATCTTATCAGTAAAATTTCACCACTGGGTGATGACAGGAAGGTGTTTGAAATCCTCTTGGAAGGTTGGACAACAGTACATTTTGCAGACTCCTCATACATCTGTTCACCATATATAGCACTTTTCCATTTCTGTCGTCCCGACCGTGCCACATCTACTCAAACCACCTCATAGAATGATAGAGGCAGGATGTCTGGGACTTCTTAATGCCATTAAGGAAAATGCATGTTTAAATGACCCTACAAACACTCACTCTGTTACTGTAATGTGATTGGTAACATGCTGCATTACAGATAAATGTAATGTGATTACAGTAACGTGTTACTGACATCTCACTGTGCAGAATACAACTTACAACATCCTATACTGTTTCTTATTATCATTAAATTGCAAGAAAAAGATCAAAACTGACTCAAAACTTTCCAATTTCTCCACATGACTGTGGCTCATTTTTACCAGTGATGTAAACAGTCAGTTTACTGGGGACTGTTGATTATATTTGCTGACTTGTTTTTACTGCTTGCTGTGAACTACACAAAAAGTAAGTTTCCCTAATCCAGGCAGATGTGGGCTGGTTGCACTTAAAGTCAGGAAGAAGCTGAGGTGCTGAGTAGAATCTATTTGATTTCACTGATCCTTCCTGACCCGTCAAGTGTGTTTTGAGAAGGAAACTACCATGTTCCACCACTAATGAGTAAAGAGGTCGGAGAGAGTGGGAGAACGTGCACGCAGCCTCACTCTGCTAGTTTTTTTTTTTTTGTTCTCCTTTCCAAAATGATGGAGCACTTGTTTTCATTTTTCCCTGCTCCTGAATTCTAAGAATGTGTCTGGAGAAAAAAGCATGTGTTTCTTTGTGCTGGCTGCTTTCCACTGTGGGTTTTTGTTAGTACAGATTTGTTATTTGTGACCCCTTTAGTTCCTTGGACTGAGCACAATATGTTTCAGTTGGAGTGATGTGTTATTTTGTAGCTCGCTGATGGATATGTCCTCATATAGCTCATCATGTAGTGAACCGCTGTTAATCTTCTAATGCTGTATGTGGTTAATGACTCTGCTTCCTATATTATCTCTGAATCTTTTCATGCTTGACAGATGGGTGCTGTCACAACACTTCAGAGCTCAGATTAATCATGTCTCAGTGTAGAGCACCAATCAGTACGATATTACAGTTGTTTGTTGTGTTGAAAATAACTTTACTTCTTTCCAGGAAGGTTTCTGGATGAAATTACATACCAGAGTTGGTACTGTGTGCATGTTAGTGGGCTACCATCTCACATTTTTAGCGTTTTTGAGCGATCACCTGGAGATATAAAGTCCCTAGTGCGGCTGAGAACAAGGCAAACCGTCCATCTCATATTATTTATTGCCTCCAACACATCCAAACACCTGTGTCTACACATTTGAGGTGCCTTTCTGAGAGAAAACATCAGGTGTGCAGCTGGCTTTCTCATCATGTGGTAAACACAGCCTGGATTTATAACTGTGGAAGGTTACAGTAGCTACAACGCCAGGTTGAGTCAGTCATTAGAGATACCACCCCTCAACTAAAAGACTTTGGATGAAGCCCAAATGACACTAAACGTACGTTTGCTGAATGTTCTTGAACTAAAAACTGAACCCAAGGGTTCTGTTCTGCTGTTCTTATTGAAGTGGGGCAGCAAAGTTATATATTTTAAAATTAGTTTTATTAATATGCTGATTACATTTGCACTTCTAACTGATCAGAATGATTTCTGCATAATCGATTTTGTAATTTGATACTGACTAATACCTGTGCAGGGCCGTGCAGAGAGCCGCAGGTGGTAGAAGAACTGGGCGGAGCAGAGTGGATTGATTATGAGTCTCATACCATCATTAACTTAAATTGCGTTTTCTAGCTTTAAGGCCACTTCATGTTCACCACTTTCCGCTGCAAATTTGTTGTGACCAAGTTCACCACAGAGTGAGATCAACTACCTGTAGCCAATAATAAAAAGACGCAAAACATTGTTCCCTTAGTGTAAGTACAGGAGGCATTACATAACCCCAAGTGAGTTTTTAAAGGTTTCAGTGTGGTATTGAATCCTAGTAACCGCATTAACAACTTCCTTCCTATTCCATGCAGTGTGGCCCCGCAGAGAAAGAAAAATGGGAGTTACAGTAGAAAGGCGAGCAGTGGAGGGGGAGGTGGACTCCTGTTAAGATAATATACAAAAAATGCCACATCAAAGCCATATCGTTGTGAAGGACTGAGGAAATTAATAAGTTAAATTAAATGGATGAGGTGGGGTCGTAGTCAAAATATTCCCTTGGGCCTATATTTGATGCCTTGCCATTGCATCTATATAGAGTGTATTTTCAAGTGAGCGCTCCCCAGTCTGATCAAACACAGAGCCAGCGAGCAGCCCTGAAGCTAATTGAATTAGCAGTCACAGGGCAGAACACATGCTTGCTGCTCTGTGCTCCTCTTTATGACAGAACTGTGCTGCTGTACCATGACAACAACTTAAGCACAGGATAAATAATTTGAGAGTGCTCACTGAGTCAGAAACTAAGAGTCTGTTTTAGTTTATTAGGATTTTCAGTTGGTGTCATATCATGAGGATAAGAATAAAGTCTAAATATGTTCAGTCTACGATGGCATATGGAGAACACTAAGACAAATTTAAAGCTGCATTCAATGATTCTTTGGTCATTTGGGGTCAAGTAGTAAAGATAAAAATGACATGACGTCATAAACTTGGTGCAACTACAGTAGCAACTGTACCCTAGCTGTAACCCTAACAGTTCCCTAATCAGCCCTGAAGCCAAGTTTTTTGTTTCTGGTTGTTTAAAGCAGTGAGCCTGAAGCCCAGCTTTAAAGATCTGTGACATTAAACTAAAACAATGAAATGAAAAATGATAAAACGTTCTTGTAGAGGTGAAAAAAACCTCAGAAATGATGATACTAATGATAATGTTCTGTGGGTGAGCTGACAGCGACACCTTTCACCTTTTTTGTTGAGGCATAAACATTGATGGGCGCAGCTTTAACTTTTACCTTGCTAATTTGAAAAAGAGAGTGCCTCTGATCTGTGAATCTCCCAGTTATCTGTTGGCTCTCCTCGTTCTCCTGTGTGTGCTAATGGGTTACACAAGGATCAGTGGCTTATAGCCATGTATTTAGCAACTGCATGGGAGCGACGTGCGTAGCTACAGCAGAGAAAACAAACAGGAACGCCCAGCCTTTAACATGATGGAGTAATCGAGAGTTGCTGGAAAGAATGTCAACAATAGGCCATGGTGTAGACACTAATGGAAGGAATAAGTGAAGGGCTTTGTAAAATTTACAGATATTTAAATCCATTTGCCTATAAAAATTGGTGTTAAACAATTGATTTGAGAAGCAATTGCTATGCATGCATCACTAAGCTACTCTAATGCCTTCCTACAGAACATCTCCTTATTGCATACTAAAGGCAGTTTGGAGACTTTCTCTATTCAACTTCCCCACCCCAAACATCTCCAGCCTGTCTTTTGATTCAGAGAGACATCTTTTCCATCCCGTGTCTGCTTCCACTGTGTCGAAGCTCCTGCTGCTTAATCATGACCATCTAGTAGAAAAATCCATGGTAAATCTGTTGCATGGGTGTTGGTGAAACGTTCCGCTGGGTGCTGGGGGACAGAAAACTGCAGTTTCTTGGGCAAGCCTGAGTCAGAGTCATGAAACCAGACCTCACCCAGACAATGCTCCCTTTCCCTCCGTATGTCACTTTCTTTCTTTCTTATTCACTGTTTGTGTTTGATTGCGCATTCACCCAGAGCGTTAAGACTAATCTCTGTCTTAATTTAATTTTCTTCACTCATCAATCAACAACAGCCATAATGTTTTTCCAGTTCCAAAATTTCCAACTGAAGAACGGTGACAGTACAGTTGTCGACGTTTGTAAGGGATTCGCCTTGACGTCTAAGTGAAAGAGAGACCTGTCCACAGTTTAATCTTTTAACTTTATTGAAAGTATGTCTTTCTCAACTACTACTGATTATCCATGGCCTCACTAAATTAAATTGAGCAGTAAAAGTAAAAAAAAATGAAATGGTGACTTGATGGTTGTCCATGGCAATGTTAGTGTCAGTAAGAACCAGGACACAGGAAATAGACCAGACCTACTGAAACGTATTAGCCACAAATACATACAGACGCTTTGACCTGAAGAGGTTGAGAGATGGCATACAGCATTGCTTTTCAGCGAGTGTGGCAGCACAGAGATCTAAGCAGTGTAACTTATACCCTGATGAGCAAAAACAGACACCAACGAACAATGGGAATTCCCATATCCCACACATACGTCTGATCCCAGCATTAAACGTGTGCGTCTCACATAAACAACCATGTTGTTTTGTTGCCATAAACCACATGTTGCTGCAGCCCTTCCTTCCTTCCTGGCCCTTGTCATTAATAGGGAATTAAATAACCCTTACCAAACCAACATCTGGTGAACACGGCTTCAGCTAAAGGTGTTGCTGTTAGAGCTCCCCTCCATGTAATTACTTCAGAGCAACATCAAAGACAGTGGCCGTTCTTTCCATGTTGAGGCATAATTAATGTGCTACAAATTTGTGCTGAACATTCTTCAGTAATGTCCCTTTGTCTGCTACTGGATAATAGCTGGGTGGTGGAGTCAAATTAAAATGCCACGCTTGCTGTTAGTCTGTGAGAACAACTGCTGTTTTGACAGTCATCAGGGTTCTAGGTGTTTACACTTCTCTAAACAATTCATTCACAGAGGATCCTCACGTGATGCTTTTACTGTCTGATTCAGCCCTGGCACAGCAGTTTAAAACATAACTTCTTCATAACTGAATTCTGCAGGACCCCAACCCAAGCACTTCCTTTTACACCTTCTCCAAACACACTGATCAGATAACCAAAAGAACACCTGCTGTACAATGTTTGCACAGAGATACAAAGATTAAAGTTTTAACAGTCATGTTCGCCTTCACCTGCTCTCTTCTTCTGCAGCAGGCGTCCTGTGGGCTGGTCCACAGCGCCATCTACAGTGCTGGAGAGTAAGAACGCAGACAAGAGCACGACTGTTATGAACAGTGAGCGGACACAGCTATAACTGATCATGCACATATCTTATCTAAGGCTTAATCCCTTTTTCTGCGTGTTTCCACTGAGATGATTGCATGAATTGTGTGTTCACAGGAGTTTATATGATGATTTGGTTGTATCGTCGCCTGTAAGACATTACTTTTAAAGTCACAGTACATCTCAGAGGCCAGTGTAACTTTCTTTTGAACCGTTGAAGGACACAATACAAAAAACTTACTTCTGACTGAGGGAATAACTAATGTAAGTAACACTTGTGTCATATGTGCCAAATTTCTCAACTCATGATACACATACACTGTACTGCATATATCTGCAGGCGTTTCCTAACTTATTCAGGCAGCGTTTAACTCTCCTAAGACATGCACGCAGAGGCGCTGACTGATAAGCATGTACACTACCATTCACACATGGAAATGAGCATGTTTGTGAAGGAAAAGCAGATTTCATAACATCAAACTGATCAGAATGAATGTGTAGACATTGTTCATATTGTAAATGACTGTTTTTTAAAGGTTTTTGTTTCCTTTTTAAACAACTTTTTAAAGGAACATTTACATAAACACACATAGACCTAAATTCTCCAAACATTAGTTCTGTCTTCCAATAGCATGTTATGTTTGCTAAATGCTAATGTATTAATATAAAAGGAGAACTGATGATTAGAAAACCATGTGCAATGATGGTAACACAACTGAAGACGTGAAAAACATGCTCATTCCTATGTGTGTCCAAACCTTTCACTGGAAGGGTATCTCCTGCTGTTGATGCTGTGACTTTTGGAGTTGCCGTGAATGAATGGATTCATTCATGGGACTTTCTCTCTCGTTGCAGCTGTACAGCGTGTGTGTGTCTGTGTGTGTGTGTGTGTGTGTGTGTGAGAGAGAGAGTTTGAGAAAGATGGAAAGAGGGACAGAGACAGAAAAGGCGGGTGTAGAGGTGGTGGTGGGGCTCATATTTAACCTGTAACTTGAGAAGCCGATAACAAGGAGAGAATGAAGAACGAGCGTGTGAGGAAGGAGCGTGTGTGTGTGTGTGTGTGTGTGCGCGTGAGGAAAAGACAGTGAGACAGAGAAAGAAAAGATCTGTGCTTTTGTTTCCTGAACTCATGTCCCGTTCCCTTCTCTGCCTGCCTGGGAAATTCACTTCAATGTATCCCCCATACCCAACTCCACCCTCCCACCCCTCCATTTGGGAGGAGGGTGAAAATGGACTGAACAAGAGGGAGGAGAAAACCAAGGCAGCGAAAGAGAGGGAAATAGCTGCAGACTGTAGCCAGACTTCGCCTGCTTATTCAGCTCTGAGTGCTGCACTGCGCCGTCTCCACTTGTGGGATGTTAAGATTTGCCTTTGGCTGCACTTCTCCCCACTCTCGGGCTCACATAAAGACTCGTTAGACATTTTTATGCAGTTTTTTTTTCTTGGAGGAGGAGGAAAAGACTAGTCAGACTTACTACTGTACCTTGCAGGCTGAAACACACACCACACACACTCTCTCTCTCTTTATCTGATACACACACTTGTACACTCCTCCAGCTCAGCGCTGCACCAAGGTAACGGTGAGTGGATTTAGCTGTAGTCATCTGGTTGGAGTGAAGAGAAAACCTCTCTGCTTCATAGAGGAGGGGGGGGAGAGGAAAAGGACGATGCAGCACTAAGACACAGCTAGACAGAGACAGCCAGAGAGTGGAAGAGAGAACGACGCACGAACGCGCAGACACAGGATGGCTACCGCAGTGTTTCAGGTAAGGAGTGTGGTTGCGGTCGGGAGAGGGTAACAGAGCTGCTGCCTGTCTGGTATGTGAGACTTCCTCGATGTCCCAAGTGCTGGCTGGACCACTCTCCTCTTTCGCAGCGAACCCTCCGCATTGTGGATTTGCTTGATTGGAGAAGCAGAAAGCTTTAAGTGCTCACAGATGGAGGTGTTATCTGGCATGTATGTGACCTGGCATAGGTGCTGTACTTTACGTAAGGCTTTTCAGTCAGTTGTGCTGCAGTATGTGTACATACAGTAGATGCAAAGTGTGTATTTACCCTTGTATTTAAAAAAAGCCTGTGTTTTCTGTATAGCTGGTGTAGATGACAGGAATGTTTGTACTGTAAGAGACCATGTAAGAGTCCTTAATTGTTGCATTAGTGTAGATGTAAAGCACTGCTTGTTTGTGTAGTGCTTGCATCTGTGTGTGGTCTCCTTGGCTTACCATGTTTTGCAGTTGGTGGCCCATGGCCATAGCTGGAATGACAGTGGTGGCGTATGTTCCCTCTGGTTCTCTTCTCTTCTCTTCTCTTCTCTTCTCTTCTCTTCTCTTCTCTTCTCTTCTCTTCTCTTCTCTTCTCTTCTCTTCTCTAAGTGACAGAGAGAAAGAGAAAGTAAGTATGTGTGTATCACCTTGCAGTGATTGAAGTGTTGGTGGTGTTGGGAATTTTTGGCACGTGGAGGGAGTTACAGTTGCTTTCTAATATAGGGGAGAACAGAAAAAAAGTAATGAAAACAAAGAACTTACTCTTAAATATAATTTCAAGCAAGTACAGTACGCTGACAGCTGTGATCAGCCCTGTCAGCTGTGTATGTGTGCTCGTCTGGATTCTTAGTTTGGACTAAAAGAGTAAAAAGATTTGTTATAATGCACGACCCTTCTTACTTCGTGTCAAAAATCTAACATTTAACTTGATTTATCTGTTTGATGTGTATCCAAATGCCTGTCCATGTACTGTACTTCACTATAAACCTGAATTTGCTGGCTAATGCAGAGTCAGTGTAACACAGCACTGGCCTGCCGGGACAGCTGGGTTTACCATGACTCCCTGGTTTTGTGGGAATAGCCTACATCCACAGTCTGGGAGCTCGTGCCGGACAGGGGTACCGAGGAGACATTTTTCATCATTACTGTCTGCCAGGGAAGCAGTGCTCCATTCAACCCCCTGTCAGCCCCCTGTGTGTGGGATTAGGGATGAGGCAGTGGTCCATGGACCATAAAAACCACCGGCATGAATGCTCATGCTCCTCTCCTGATGTAATCCTTCCATGGTGTGTGTGTGTGTGTGTTTCAGTTATTGCAGACACAGCTTAAGCTCTTCTGTATACTGTCAGTTTTTTTTAAATGATATCTTTAATTGATACAGAACAGACTGACTGTGCAAAAGACATGATAAATGTCACAAACACATCAAACTGCGTATTTCTGCACCAACAAACTACTCTGCAGAGCTGCAATGTGCGCGCAGCAGTTTGCTGATACCCTTCGTCCTCTGGACGCGATATTGGCACGTACTATGAGCCTGCAATACATTAGTAACATAAATAAGAGCTGTGCCAAAGCATCTTGCTGTACAGTTGGGCTCTTAGTATAATTAATAGAATCCAATGAGGCACAGCAGAAGCTTCATATTTTTCAAGCGTGTCATATAATGTTTCTCTTATGGTTGTTAAGTGAAAAACTGCTGTCATGGGTCCAAAGGAAGGCGTTTAAAGTGTGCATGAAGGAACATATCCGGAGACTTAAACTGAACAGTGTACCCCTTTGTAATTTACTGCTTTGAGGCTGGAACAGCAGCAGCACCATTAGACATGGGGCAGTCCACCGTCCTGCTCCAAGTCATGTTCATTTACAAAAAATCTGATTTGATCTAATGTTTTCAGTTTGATTGTTCGGTTTGAGACATTTTATGTAGTTAAAGATCGATAAAGTCTGAATGAATTTACTTGCCAGTGGTTCCTGTTTCTACCCATCTGACCTTCAGTTATTACCGGTGCCGGCGCACACAAACAAAAGCTTTCTGCAGACCCTCACAGATTAAAACCCCCTTAAATAGAGGAACTACTTAAGACTACCCTAAAAAGGGGGATATTATAGTGAAACATTTAATGACAGCTAATCTCTTAAATGACTCCATGCAATCAAGCTCTGGGCCTTGTATAATGGCCCTTTCTTGAACAGCGTTTGCAGTTTCATAGTGAAGGAAGATCTTGAGAATGGAGGGAAAAAATAACTTTTCTTGTTAATGTGGCTTTTTAGTTTGACCAGCAGCTTGATGACTGACCTGTCATTTGCTAAGCCGTCCCAGTCAAAGGGTCGCACATGCTCGTTTTAGCACAAGTACTGTTGCATAGCTGGTGAAGAGGACACGATGTTATGCTGAAGGTGCAACAGCCTTAGTTGACCTGTGGAGGGCTGCTGCTGAAAAAAACACAAACCAACAGTAATGCATTGAAAGAGGTAGAATTGTACAAAGTTATTGCACTCCACTTACCACTTTAAACCTCCAGCATGGTTTAAAGTATGGAATAATCAAGTTTGGTCATATCGGTCTGGGACCAAACAGCAATAATGTCTGTGGCAGCTGTCCTGTCTATACATCATTTCAAAGTCTAAACTAATCTAAGGCACCTTGTTCTTTTGACATTAATCTAAAAGGTCCTGCTGTGCCCCAAAATCCTCGGCTTGCACTGGACTGAAAAGCAGTGGTGCTGCCATAAGGGGAGGAGTAGACTAAATAGAACAGAATTTACATTTCATGGTAAAGTGACATGAAAATGTTGAGACACAGCGTGAAATAAGGTTAAGCTTTGATTCCCATTCAGTGAAATCAAATTAAAACATCAGTGGAACAGCAGTTTGTTGCTATATGCCTCAGCGTCCATGTGAAGTTATGTGTTTGTGTGCCAGAGCTCGACCGGGAAGGTGGAGACGTTTTTTTTTTCTCTTATCAATACTTCACGTCTCTCTGAGGAATGTTTATAGAAAGCAGACCCGTTTCCTTAGGTTTACCAGAAAGCCCGCGTGTTGTTGTTTGCTTTTCATGACTGATTGATGGGGAAGGGGGTTTGGTCCTGAACAGAAATACAGGAAACATCGGTGCCAGGTTCCTGAACAGTATCCAAACAGCTCATGTTGGAAGACGGGTGTGCTAAAAGATGAGGACATGTTTTTCTGGCCTTAAACACAACATCATTTTTCCTACTTTAATAATAATCTTCAGGCTCCTTTTAACTACTGTGTTCAGTAAGTGCTGGAAATCAAATTTTAATGATTGACCTTAATATTTCTGCCCAGCTTGTTCATGACTTTTTAATAGTGGTGTTGATTGCTTTCTTAGACATATTTAATTATATTTATTACAGTGATTTTTTTGTTCTGCAAATACAGCGTGCCAGTGATTAACACTTGCAGATGGGTCAATAACCTCTCAGTAAAACGTCGGATAATATGTTGGAGACATATAATACATCACCACATATAGTATCTGTATTCCAACATTTCTCATATTGAGCTGTGGATGTGCACAAAAAAACGGCGTTGTAAGAGAAATACAGCAGATGAAGACATCTGAGGAGATGGATGATATTTGAAGAAGCAGTCAAAACCATCTCACCACAAGCTGTCTACAGTTATTCGAAATTCCTCGTCCATGGAGTACGCTGGAAGGCTAACGGCTCATATGCATGCCACATACCTGGTCCAAGTGTGGCTGGGCAGCTTTGTTGCATGTCACACCCTCTCGCCTTCCCCTTCCCCTCCTGAGAGCCATTAGCTCTAATCCTTGACTTTGGCCTCCTCTGATTAGTAAGAAGGGACAAGAAGAAGACATAGGAATATGTCTTCCCTGTCTGCACCGCTGCTAGGCTGAGTCACAGAAACCTATGACAACACCATCTAAGTTTTGAAGTGACTACTAGTGTCTACTTTAAAGTACACGCTGTAGCATTCAGTTGGTTTGCTTCTAATCCACCCCAAAAACTGGATATATATATAAGTTCTTTAAGCTGGGACCTTTGCTGTAGATGCTGAGGGGCATACAACCCCCCCGTCAGCACTGATTCTTCATGGCTGCCTTCTTCTCGTGCCCTCTCCCCCACTTCTTGTTCTCCACCACTTGGCCTCCTGCCAGACAATAAGATCCGTGCTAAATGTGTAAATCGGCGTGCTGGTAAATACCGTCTCTTAGCTGAAAGAGCCTGGGAAGGGAACGTGACCCCCACTGTAACTCTGGAACAAAAGAAACAAGCCGTAGCTTCTCCCCTTTCCACGCCATGGTAAGAATGAACAGGCGCTCCGGTGGGCCGAAGGCCACTTTGAGTCCTGGCCGTGGAGAAGAAACATGGCAGGGACGATCTGAGGCTGTTGAAGTTGTTTATTCACAGACAGCCTAACATGTAATATGTTCTCTTTATTATGTCATTTGTCTGTCTTTCTCATGTTTATTTGGTCAATTACAGTTTTATCTCTGTTTGATTTTTTTGCTCCTGCAATGACGTTTATCCTAAACTTTATCAAGTACACACATGCAACTTGTTCCATGACGCTTTAATTTTCTGTTCTGTATACACACACCGTGCTTACACTCTACTTGTACAATAGGGCTGTGAAAATGGTAAAAAAGTGGCCTCTCCTCTTCAGATAAACAGAGAAAAGCAGGAAATTTGTTACACATTAGAGAAGCTGAGGCTGTTTCATCAATGACTGACTGATTTATCAACCTACACAGTACACTAACAGTAATTATAGGACATGTGTGTACCAAGATAAAGTAAAAAAACACACATTGTTCCATTCCTGAAGGGTTTCTCAAGCTATGAGGCGTAAATCAGTGGTGCAGAGACAAGGAACAGTGTTTGGAGACTGCCATCCAGTCGCGTACATGTCCTGCCGTCCAATCTGCTCAATAAATCTGAGATTTTCCACAGCTGGAGAAAACAGAAGCCATTACTTTCAAAAAGAGATGGACAGAATAACAGAAAATCTAAGATCTAAATATTAAAGAGATGAGGAAGAGAACACACACAATTATCCCTGTCTAGTAAATAATCATTCTATATACTGACATACGCAGCACAGTGCACTAACCAACGCTGTCATTAATTAGTGATTATAATTCAAGAAGCAGCTAAACGCAAAGTGAATGGTGCATGGGCTGGACTGAAGCTCTCCCATCATTCCTTTGTGCTTTGATAATATCCACAGACACACACAACCATCATGGGTGCACAAAGCCTTCTGTTGCTGGTTATACCTCACAAATTGAATTTTCCACACTGAATACTTCTGCTGGGATGTGCCAGATTCAAAGATCTGGATAAACATAAAAGCTCTCAGGGCAACTGTGTGTTTATATGCCAGCTCAGAGGGCTGGGGGGACGTTCTTTTAAGCGGCAACACACAGCCCGCACACACTTTTCCACAGCTGAGTCAAGCTAACCTGCATAGGAAGAAAGGTTGGAATGTGCTTTTCTCTGCCATGATTTATCACCTGGCCTTTTGATTTAGCTACATTAGGTTTGAGATTTACAGACACCGTTCACCTAAACGATGAAGCAGGTCATCATTTACCCAGGGTCCTGCACCGGTCAGTCCATTAATGAGGGTTAGTAACATATTCAGACCTGAAATCAGTTCCATAACGTGGCTTTTCTGGAGTGTGTCAGTAGCTAGTAGGAAGCTGACCGCATGTGAACACTGTCCAACACGAGATGTCTGACACAGACTTTTGTCTGCAGGAAATGAGCCCTTGTTTAACGCTGTTAACTCAAGCATGTACGGAATGCAACAACACAATTATCCTTTATTATATTACACTCATTTGAATACTCCCGATAGCATCAACACACACACACTCTCGCCAGGCCTCCTCCCCACGCACAGCGGAGCACGGACAAAGGCTTTGTGTTGGATTTCATCAGAATTCAAATATGATTCACAATTGGTTACACTGTGGCCAATGCATACTCAGAGTTTATAGCTGGTTTTCATGCTTTCATGCTCATGATTTTGGGTATGGTTTTCAATGTTACTGAGACCAGTGGTATGTTCTGATCTTACTTTGTGATCAATTGATTGATTCATTGAATTCATTATGATTAATACTATCATATCGGGCATGTGAGTATGTGAGATTTAGATGAGCCTTAGTTCTTTAAAAGGACACATGCCAGCCTCATGGTGTTGCTACAGGAGTCATGAATGAACGTTTACCTTGTAGCCTGCCTTCAGATAGACATATTCCCTGTGGTCTCTGGGTGATCCTGGCCGCGACTGCGTTACTGGACTGTAATGGTAAAAGTTCCATTCCAGCATCAGCAAGTAAAAGCAGCTACTTATCATGACGGGGGAACATTAGCTATTCTGTTGTGGGCAGTCTCTCAATCTGACCTTTACATCAGAGGTTTTATTACATGAGTGACACACGCAAAAATCATTGATGTTGTTTCTAACTCTGTTCAGAGCAAATAAAAATAATTAATTTTATTATGACATTCAGCTAAATGTCATATGCCATAACCTTCATACATGGAGACCTTCTTGTGAAGTGGTTCTTTTGTTGTTTGTCTTGTGTGGAACAGTGTGCCCAAAATGACTCATTTAAAAATGAAATGTCTTCTTAACAATAACACCTTGTTTGAGTCTTTGAATGAGAGGTTTGCTTAGTCAGAGTTGTGTTCTTTGGATTTATCTACAAATCACCTTGATTATGATGCAGTGTATCGTGGCAGAACTAGATCAAGGACAACGTCTTTTGCCCGTTGTGCTGTGCTGTGCCATGCACATACCCGTCCTGCAATGTTTTACATCATCCTGAGGAACTTCACAGATCATGTAGTAGCTCTGTAGTTTTTCAGCTTCACAGTTAAAAACCCAGTCACACACATGGCAGCTACTGAGATAAAACATACATGCCTCTTAGCAACTGCTTTATAAATATGGGAGGCGAAATTCTTTAAGTCACCTGCACCTCAGTCACACCCTTGTAGGGAGAATATGGTATGTGTTGTTTTTTATTCCAACCAAAGCAGGAGCAGCACGTCAGCAGAACAGCAGTAGCTTCCGTGTTTCATATGTGTTTATACTGAAACTGTCAGGACTCATCACTGTGTGGTCTACACGTGCCGATGCGGGGGTGGTGTAGACACCTTGGTTTATGAAACACTTTTGGCTCTTGACATGTTGTTAGGCCTCTGCAAGACCTCACAGCTGAGCAGAGCTCCGGTGAGGTCACCAAACATCGCGTACTAACGAGAATGAATCAAACTTCCTGCCTTGACAAGCGCATACAAAGTAACAGCAGAGTAAGAAAGATGTTTATCAAGCACTGACTGTACACACCTACCCAGTAATAAGACAAAACAAGGGCAAACAGCTGCATGAAATAAATAATATATCAGTTATCTTGATATTGTTTATTGCTTTTACTAATTACCTCCCTGATAATGTAGCAGACAGTAAAAATGCCCCATTGCCGCATTGTCCCTTTTCCAAACACCTAGCCCTGGATATAGTATGCATGTGAACATACTCAGTTGAGATCGTGTCATGTGAAAAACACTGACCAGGCTCGAAGAGTCAGTCTAGCGAGAGGTGCACCCAGAGGAGAAAGGCACCAGACAGGAGTACGGCATGTCGTTGTGTAAGAGTGATAAGGATGGTGGACAAGAACCGGGAGAATGGAGAGAGGTTATGAGAGGGTTAGAATAGCTTGTAATGGCTGGTGATTGGAGCCAGGCGGAGATACTGTGTCCTGTCAACTCCAGACGCTCCCAGTCGCGCCAGACCTAAATTCTCAAAGGCAAAGACACATTCCACTGGGATGCCATCATTTAAGCTGGCCATTACACTGATGTGTAGAGCAGCGGTGACAGACATCAGCCATCAAGGAACATTTTGTTCCCAAGAAGTATGAAGCAAAGTTTTTCCTTTGGCCTCACGTTTTAATGGGACATAATACTTCCAGCCTACATGACCAGTGCACCACTTGAATTTTCAAGTAGAACTCTACCTTGGATGTAGGTTTGCATGTGAGGAGATCCTAATGAGTGCACTAACAAGCACTGTATTGAAGCATGTCTTAAATTTAGTCGCTCTCTGTTTTCATATCAGTGTATCAGCTGCTTCTATTTTGAAGGACTAAAACAAGTAATCTGATAAAAGGTTATTTCCTGTTTAGAGTTAGGCCAAGGTGACTGTCTTTAATCAACCATCCTCACACCCAATTGGCAGTCATCCAGTAGTGCTTTTATTTTTGCTAAGCGTCAACTACTGGCGGATAGGTAGCATGCACACTGGGTGCCAATAATATGTTGTTGTGTCCAACTTTTTTGCGGGAAGACACAGAATATGCTTCCTTCAACAGTAACACAAAGCAGACCCAGACAAAGCCGAGAGCTTGTGCTGTGACACAATTAGTCTTGGATAAGAAGTGGAGTAGTGGAGCAGTAGCAAAGATGAAAGGTACTGTAATGGTCAACAGTTGTGATAAGCTCTGGGCCTAATCTTTTGAAGCTGAAAAAGACACACGGAAAGGAAGAATTAAGAATATAAAGGTTAAATCAATGAACTTCCCTGTGCTGTTGTTTGGTAGTAATGAGTCATGTAGAAGCCTAACTGGAGAAATCAAGTTGTTTGGGGTTTTTTTGTGCGCAGCATCATAAGAATGATTGCAACAGGCGCAAAGGAACAGAATACAGACATGCCCAGGAAGGAAACATTAGCGGCGACATCCTGTTCGTACTCATCCTCATCAAGTGATCATCTTTTCCTGGGTGCACTTTGTTTAAATCTTCTGTTAGAGGCCATTATCATTATACTCTTCCTGTTTATCAGCATTGTGCTTGAGCTCCGAGGACATGAAATGATTATGGAAAATGCTGTATGGCAATCGGATTAGCCCTGGTGCTTGACATCATGAGTTCTGCTGGACCAGTCCCACCACTGACTCACCATGTCTTATACTGCACTTGAATAAACCGGACTGTATCTTGCAGCCTTTAATAAAATAGAGCCTCTTGTACATTTGCATTTTCAGTGGCTATGACATTTCTGTTGTGAACATATGAAATATTACCTAAACGTATTTGTTGCAAGAATGTTAAATTGCTGTTTTAATGTTCTTAGGTGAACTCTACTGCAAGAAATCAATAGTACTGAACTAATCTCATTTCTTATTTCAGGTGTCTTCATCGTGTGTTCCAGCAACTAACTATGAGCTGGTAAGTAACACTTTGTTGGATTTTTTTGCAAACGGTTGTAAAGTAACTACTATCAGCTACACTAACACGGCAGTTAGTGTTGCAGATAATGAAACATTATCTCGAGGCCCCACCACACAAACATGTGATTTGGGGCAAAATAAATAAACCCGAGGATCTGATTTGATCATTGTCTAACAGTTGTCTCTGTTCTGCTGAAATCGTACAAAGGGATGTTAGCGTTTTGATGTTTTACAAAAAAAGAATCTTCTGTAGGAATTGTAAATGAAATTGTGTGTCCTTGAATCTGCTGAAGTCTCCTGGTCTTTAAAATAACACTCCACAAAGTGTGACATAGTCTGAGTATGAAGAGATTTTGCAAGGGCAATAAAAACATGCTTGCTCTGTTGCCTTATTTGGTATTGGCATTAGAAGCTGTGTTAGACTTGGATATAGTTTCTTCACTCTCCTTCTCTCACATGTTGTGCGTTTAAATGGTTTTGGATGCTTGACAAACCAAACCAAATATCCGCTGCACTTTTCTATGGTCACAGAGAAAATATTTCATAAAATGTCATGTTTTTCTTTCATAAAGGCTGCAGCAATCAAGCAAGAACATGTTATCTGCCTCTACAGATGCTTTTGCACTAGATGCTTTCTACATGAAAACATCTGTTTAAGATGTGCCGCAACACTCGCCAAGCTTTCTGGGCATCGCTAAAGGTCTGCTCTTAACCTGAGTTCTTTGGTTTCTGAAATGAACACCTTTGGACATAGAGTACTAGAGTTTACCACAAACATCTCTCCCACATTACCTGTGGTCTCCATATGACATAAATATTGACTTTATTAACTCAACAAGTTACTACAAGGCATTTCGTAGCAGAATTCAAAGTGCTGAGACCTTCAGGCAGGCAGGAACAATCATTTTTATGATCTAATGTGCAGTCATACACTATGCTTGGCTTAGCTGATTTAGTTTCCAGTCAGTGAATAGATTATAATTCTATCCATCTTTGTTACTGATCAGATCTTAGTCGAATGATGAAAAATAGAAGGTGCAATCTGTGTCCCTCCGTCATATAGCGAGCTTTCTCCTCAGCTTGCCAAGAGCTGTCTCCCCAGAGGCTTTTCTGTGCACTTTAAAGGTGCTGATTGCTCTCATAAACGCTAAAGAGCTGAGGTGTAAAACATTTGTTGACATATCTTTACTGTAACACCAGGGAAAGTTGAGAAAGGAAAAAAGCGGTTTAGACATTGTTAGGCTTGTTTTTTAGAAGTTGGAAAATCTACTAAGATGCAATGTGTCCATTGAGGCAATAGGAAGTATGTGTAGTAGATAAGGAGTGAACAGCTGCTGGGATTCATTTGCTTTTATTCACCACAAGTGTTACAATAGTTATATTAAAGTAGTGAGTGAGTCAGTCTTGCTATGTGTTGCCCCTCTGCTGCATGACAGGAAATGGATGATGCAGCGTGTGCGTGTTTTGGTGCGGACGTGCGAGTGCGCATGCCGCCGTTCGTTCCAGGCTGAGGTGTGTGTCAGCCCTCCTCAGCCCCATGTTTGGTGAATTCCTCCGCTCACAGCCACAGGCCATCGTGAGTTACTGCCTCACTCAGGTGCAGACCGATTTCAACATCGACCATATATTAACTTAGCTGGAGAAAAATGTTGAAAAAAAAAAATCAAACTTCTGTGAGTCCAGACATTCCGATCAGATGGACGAGCTAAAACAAATACAGCTTTATTACTGAACGATAATGTTCTTTCTGAATGGAATTATCAGATTTCCATGCAGCTGCTTCTCAGAGCTGTGCAGCCCTGTGATTGTACTATTTCGAGGGATGCTTTCTAGGTTAAAAAGCTTAAACATGTACTGTATATCTGCATTTTCTGACCATGGTGGTCAGAGTTAAATTAATTGAAGGAAATATTCTTTCTGTCCTTACATATTCTGTGGAAAGTTGTACATGAATTTAAATAAAAACTTGTTCAGTTCTTCACAAATAGTCCATTAGTGAGTATCACGGGTGTCTGTGTCCCCTGCCTCACAACTCTACATGAATGCAGCGTGTTTTGTCTCCCAGGCTTTTATTTGTGCTGTGTTGTTTTTCATAGGTGTTGGAGTTTCACACGACCTTTCTCGGCAGATGGAGCTGGCCGATTGGTTTTGGAATTGTAGGTTAAACTGTGTATGTTCATAGCTGTCCATTTCTCTGAGCACTTAAAAGAACTCTCACCGTGCCGGCTTCAAAGTGGAGACTGAAAGTTGATTTTATGACCTCAGAGACAGTAGCTGACAAATAAATCCCATCACGCAGTCCATTTAGTAGCTGGATTCTGGAGCTTTAAACTGCATCAAGTCCTTTAGCAAAATAGACATTTTTATGGGGTTGTAGTTGCTGCCTATAAAACACACGCAGAGTGTCACAGCATCTGGTGCAAGATCAAGATGTGTCACACGAGGGTTCAAACTAGATGACCTGTCACAATGAGCACATCCGCATGTGTAAGTATGTCTGGGACTGAAAACCTATGTAGAAGTATACCTGAAAGTTGAGTCATGGCAGCTGGACTTAGTAGTAGTGTAGGCTGCACAAGACTGTATGAAGTTAATGGAGTGAATTGAACGGGTTGGATGCTGTTACTGTATTATTTATTTTTTATTCTAGTCTGCTGTCAGAGTTTTAATGTACATACCTTTACAGGACTACAGTGTTGGTAACTGGTAGACATAGTAGAGCAATATTATATGAAACTCAACTGCTCGAGCGATGTTCAATCAGTGTAATTGTGAAATTAGCGGGCTCCTAGTCCAGATTTAAATATAGAAACCCGCTGGTTGCTAACTGTGGCATGTACACACTGAACTTGGAATGAAACAGCCCACTGTGGGAACTGCACTGTATGCCAAGTGGCAGACCATTTATTGTAATTGATGATGTGTGGTTGGAAGATCCCATCCAACAGTTATGATGACAGAAGCGACTACCCCATCCAGACCCCCACACTTGGAGGTGCATAGCGTACTATGAAGCATGCTGGGAGCATTCCTCGTTGTGCCCTCATGTTGAGCCAACGCTGCCAGGAATAGGTTTTGTTTTGCACAAACTCAAAAGGCAGGATGAGGGGATGTAGGAAGAGATATTAGGGATTCTGGTGAGGTTGACTGCACACTTGGACACATGCCCCTAGAAACACACATAAAGAACTCACAGACTCACAAGCAGAGATATGCACTCACACTCAGAAAACCATAAACCACAAACGCATACGTCATGTTGTGTAGTGGGGGAACAGGGCCAGGACATTGCTGAGTAATGAGTAACTGCGGGGCAAAGACGGTCTAGATGCGGTCCAATTAACGCTGTGTTTAGAACCACACATTTCCTTGTTGTGCCCTCTACAATGTTGTGTATACACGCACCAACCAAGCATCCTGTTATGATATACAGTATGATCCAAGTTCCCTAGGAATGTATGAACTGGCTAGTACATAAAAACTATTTGTTTAATATTGAACTAAGAGTCAGACTTTGTTGATCCAGGTGTTTCTTAAGTAGCCTGCAAGAGAATCCATCATCATCAAGTGTGTCTATGTTACATAAGAGCATGTGATAGGCATGCAGTCTGGGTCAACATAAATATCAGTCTTATCTAAATAAAAACTGTACGGAAGTTACTTTGATGCATTTTTTTCTGCTTTGCATGACACAATTAACAACCGACTGGAATATAATTAGCCCATTAAATGGCCTTCATCACACAAGTTACATTCATGTTTACAACTGTGCTTGAACTGGGGAAAACCAGCAGGCCAGAAGCTGCATGTTACTGATATTTGTTATAAATAGCCAACATATTAGGTTAGTATGACAGGATTTATAGTCAGTGTGATGGTGTAAAAAGAGCAACAAAATCCTGCATCAATAGGTAGGAAACAGAACACGGGACTTCTCAACCAAACCGTAATCACCTAACCTAGGCCTAAAGTTCTTGTTTTTGTGGCTAAACCTGGTACTCTTTACATTTATCATAACCATGATGATGACTACTGAGTAACAAGGTGGTAGAGTCTGGTCTTACCCTACTAATCAAATTTAATTAGTAGTATTAATTAGTAAGTAATTAAAATGAAGCGTGTTTATTCTCTCTTTAAGAATGTCTTTTTTTTTATTTAGAGCAAAGTTGTTACTTTAAACAACTGGGATTTTCAGTTTACGCTGCTAATTACATGTAAACAGTGGCTCATAAACTGCAGTTTTATGAAGTCATCCCATCAGGTTAAGATGATGTACTTATAGGAGGCAAAACAATGCCAGTCCCATCCACCTACGACCTGTTATCACAATAGACTTGTCTGCACGCTAAGCTGTAATTTACTCTCTCCAGTGTTTGTACCGGTGTTAGAAAGTACACTGAAACATTTCAGTTCAGACTGTGGTCACCCTCAGCCTGTTTCCAAACAGTAACTGTTAGTTATCAAATGCCAGCAGCCTCCTCCTCATGTCCATCAGCCGTAAAGTTTGGTTTGTTTTTCTATGACTAATTCAGTAGTTTCTCTTAGCGACACTAAAGTTTGCTTGGGAGAGGGCTGAAAACCCCAGCCTTTTTTATCTAACGTTATGCAGGTGAAGGTTTTAGTTTGGTCAGTTTGATTTAGGTCGTGACTAATAGCTTTTCTTTCTTCTTGGTTTTCAGGTATACAGGTTTCCAGGCGATTTGGGATCTAATACAGCATTTGCTTTAAGAAACTGAAACTGTTATTTTAGGAAACTTTAATCTCGATTACTTACCAAGCACAGAAAACTGCCATGAAAAAGCTGAAAATGAGTGACAAATGATCCAGATAAGGCTCGCACAATTCCTTTTAACTCGCTTAGAAGATAATGTTCTTGATATTCCCATCTTATTACCATATTAGGAACATAAAGAGAGTTCAAATTTAGAGTAAAGGAGAAACATCTACTCGTTTAGTAGGTGTGTATGTGCATGTCCCTCTACAAACACACGCACACACACCCTCAAAGAGTAAAAATACTTTAGAGATGGCTTTAGGAACTGCCTCCTCTCTCACATGTTGCAAAAGGCCTTTGGTTACATAACAGAGCGAGTGGTCCGTATCAGACGTGGGTGCGGTGAGAAACGCAGAGAAGTCAGAGGTGGTTTAGGGTCGCAGACAGCTCAGGGGTTTTTCCCACAGCAGGGACCGTCCAGTCGAGTCTTAAGGGATCCGTGGCATTTAAGAAGCCCCACTCCTCCCCTCAAGGAGATGGGAGCTGGAATAAACACACACTTCAACCCCAAACTTTAACCCTGCGATGCACACAGGCCTGCACAGCCCCTCCCTCCTCGAAACTATGTTTACATTTCTGGAACATGGCTGTGTGAAAGCTGCAGATGGAGGAGCACAGAGCATGAGAGAGTGTGTGTGTGTTTGTGTGTGCGCTTTCTGCTCTTGTGTTAGCGAGACTGGTAGGGCTGGGCCATAAAGTGATAATATTGTTTATGGAATTTGAGTGATACCATATTATAATCATAGTTTGCGATTGTTTTCAAAGATCCTGTAAAAACAAACCATTCCAAGGAATTTGTAATTAAAAAAGTTGCTTATTGAAAGTTTCATTTTACACATTTGAACATTTTCTCAAATGTAAAAGCACAAATTTGGATCTTATCTTTTTAATGATGATTTTCATTATTTGATTATGAAGTTCATCTTGTTAAAACTGTGCAAAGATTAGACAGCATAGATGTTTAGATGATTGAAAAGTACTGCACAACTATCACCTGCTGCAGGGGACAGCAAGAATTCCTTTTAACCGCTAGTTTTTAAACATTGCATATTCAACAATGCATCTGGCACCTTTCCAGTGGAGCAGGATTCGCCTCTGTTGGGGCTCCAGCACTAGCAAAGCATGGACCGCCTTTTTACTTGAGGGGAAAACATTTTTTAATGCACTTGCCAAACAGCTGTGCTTTAACTTTAAAGGCACACATACCTTGTAGAAGTCACTGATGCTATGAGCATCATGTCTGTGTTAAACATACCTTCATGTTGTCAGAGGAACAAAATGGAAGTTTCTGTTTCCAGCAGCTAAAAGTGAACTTGTGTAGTGAACATATTAGTAGTTGTGTAGGTTTGAGGCTCAGGTGAATCATCATTATCCCATCTAGTGTTAAGGCCTACTGCAGTTGTGTTTATTCCCACTAGAAGGCACTATTGGACATGTCAGCTAACCGCCATTACAGGTGTCTTGTGTCATATCTGTCTGTCTTGGTCACCTGCTGTGATTGATGGTACAGCCTACAGTACTGGCACATTCAGGTCACCAAAGGGATATGTTTAAGTATTCCCTCTTCACTCTAGTTTTTGAGTTGCAAATGATTTATTCTGATGTTTTAACCCTCCACCAATCACATTATGTTTTATTCCTATCCTCATCATTATTCCGGGCAGTTCAGTTGAATCACATTGACACATGTGTAAGTCAGCAAAGCTCTCAGTTGTGGGCTGTTGTCCAAACTACGTACAGCTGGTGTACCAGCCATCCAAAGAGAAAGACAGGGTTAAGGAGTGTTGGTGGGTGAGTGAAGAGGGTGAATGGCACTTGGCAAATACCCTCCATCTGACTCACAGACACACATAGACAGAAGGATGTAGTCTACACACAACAACACAGCTTCCTAAGTGAGGTCAGAGCCACTGCTCACTGCCTGGAGGTGCCACTAGAGCACACAAAGCTGAAACCATGTACAGTACAGCCAGGTATAATAAAGAATAAAGAAAAAAAATTAATGTTTTTTTTATTTTCACACACACAAACAGAATCAACTATTGCCTGTACAGCTAGCTGACTGAATCATTCTAACACTCACAATCAATGCTGCCTGTACCTTCTCTCTCTCTCTCTCTCTCTTGCTCGTCTCCCACCCACACTCACACACCCAGGGGGGTTATTATAACCACTGTGCTGTCCACACTGAGCTGGCTGGGCTGAGTTCAATGGGCTGTGTCTCAAACTCTAAAGCTGCACAGCCATACAGTATATTTAGCCCTAGGTCATTTCCCAAGACGCTTTCGACTACACCGCTCAAGGGGGGAAACTCCCAGCATGCTAGCTACCTCTGCTTTTCTAAAGGAGTGGGCTATAATTTGGCAAATTGGTCAAAGGAGCCACTGTGCTCATGTGAAAGAAAACACATGTTATAGTGGCGGCAGAGGTGAGGGTGAACGCTATACTCTGATGTGCTGGACTTGTAAGAGACAAACACGGCTTATTCCAGGCATGTGCAGTGGACTCAGGCCCTTGTCTATCTTAACCTCTATTATAGATTTTACAGGGAGCCAATGAGAAGCAGCTAATGTAGTTGAAATATGATCTCTATCGCTAATTTCAGTCAATCTCTGGCTGCAGCATTTTGGATAAACTGGGGTCTTTTAAATGCATTACTGGGACATCCTATCATCCTACAACCAGGCTTTTATATCTTTTAAACATGCTTGAAGTTGACCAATTGATTTCTTTCATTATTTGATTAATGGATACATATTGCTGTGTTTCTGCATAGCAATGAAAATTGTGTCTTCTTATAATATTGCCTAAAGAAGTCATGTGTAAAAAGAAAGGTCCAAGAACAGAACCCTGTTGAACTTTGTAACTGACTTATCATTAACATTAATCTACTGGAATCTATTTGATAGGTAAAACAAGTATAGAGAGAAGTCTGGTTAGTCGACTGTATTGCTGTTTCTGTACTATGATGAACTCTAAATCCTGGGAGGAAATTTTCATACAGATTACATAGACCTATGCAAGGGTCTATCCCGTTTCATATAACTAGACCTTTATTTTTGTAGGTTTGGATATCATTCCTATAATAAAACATTGTACTCCATGTTAATCACTTAAACGTAGGAAAACTGGCATGAAATGGGGCAAGAAAAACATGGTGTCAGATAATGAGACAGTTGTTAACAGACTCCCAGGCTGATTTGGATGAGAACATGGAAGCTGAAGGTGAAATTAACACCAAAATTGTCTGTTGTAAGCAACTAGTCCAGAGACCAAACACCAAGTTGAAGATTGTGATGAAATGATTACTTTAATTTCCTTTAAAGTCTTCCTGTGTTGCATTTTCCCTCCTACCCACCCCCCTTATCTCTCTTTGCTTACACTAGTGTAATAAAAAAGCCTCTGAGTGTCCAGTTTGAACAGCTTGATTGAATAGCTGTGTAGTGTATGTCAACATGTCCCAGATTCCCATGAAAGAACCAAAATGTTATAAACTGGATGGTTCCCTCTTTAGCACATCAAATGGTCAGACCGAAGTGGTTCAAAATGGAAACAAATTGGTCTTGTGATCATGACAGAAAGTGACTCTGCTTTGAATCAGGTGCATATCACTGGTATCAGTAAACTGTCCTGCTACCTCACACGTGTTTTCTCTCTGTGCTGCCGCTGTGCAGAAGCATTCAAAGTCGATTTACTTCAAACCAAAATGTTGTCACATTGTTTATCCGTCTGTTGCTATTTTGTGGCCACGTTGAAGAAAAACAGCCTTTAATTTAGTTCCTGTGAGGACACATGCAACATGATGCTCAGCTGACTTGGCTCCGAGTCTGCTTCAATCTACTGTGTTTGTGTGGCTGATATATTGAGCCACAGTAGCTACATGGAAGTTGGAGGAAGTCCAGCTGTTCAACCATGATGGTTGCCACCGTATTTTGATCAAGACTAAATTAGAAAAATATACACAACATAGCCTTATTGGATTTTCTTTATTTTTTACAAAGAATTACATCAGAGTTGAACCGATGCCTCACATCATGCTTTTTCTATCGGAGCACTAGGTTTACTATGACAGATCTCTTGCTTTTAATGCAAACATTGTCAGGTATAAATATGGTGGATCCTGTAGGCCCACTGACAGCAAAAGTAATTAGTTTGAAATAGTTTGCATTAACTATTCACGAATGTAGTTGCTATGGCTACAGAGCAATTAACCGTAGCAGCAGGTGACTTCTGGATAGCCAGAAACAGGAAGCTAGCAAAGTTAACCTTCACCTGCTGTTGGTCAATAATGCATTTTGTTCTGTCAAAACTGAGGAAAGCTGACCTTAACACTGGGTATATGTCAGGGATTTACTTTTCCTTTGCATCTGTATCCACCGATTGCAGTGACTTCACTATGACAGCAAAATCAGTGAGGATTTGGTGGTCTTCTGAGTCCGTGAAATCTGAAGTATGACTTTAAATATGTGATTATACAGAGATTTATTGTGCATTGCTTTGTCTTGATTTAAAAAAAAAAATTCTTTGATACCATTTCTGTCGTCAGTGATACATTTCTCTCTTCAGATGTTCCCTTTGAAGAGGGCTGAGAGCAACTGCAAATACTTCCTAAGTGGACTGTTTTGCTGATACACAACTTCCCAAGCGTTCTCATGCTTTCTGAATTAGTCGCAATTCTCCGCAACAATACACACACACACACACACACACACACACACACACACACACACACCAGCCATCTGGCTGCAATTGTACAAAACGGAAACGGGCATGTTAGACTATCATTGTGAGAATTATTTGTGTCTGTGTGTGTTTTTCTGCGTATACACACAATAGACCCTGTTTGTGTGAAAATGCCTGTGGCTGCGGCCTCGGAGCAAATCCACAATCTGCATTTAGAGAGTCAAACACCCGTCTGCTGTTTCATTTTACTTCATTCCTAGAAGCATCTCTGCTGTCTTCCATGTGATGTGCAACATGAAGAGCACACAGTGACACTCCTACCTGGAAGAGAACGAATAAAGAGATTGTTGTGTCAGTGACGTCAAATGGCAGCTGTTGTTATTTTAATCTCTCATTTTCATATATCTTATGGCTGTTTTAAAACAGATTTAGTTGGTATGTCAGTGGTGAAGCTGCTGTTTCGGGGCAGAATTAGGATCATTCAAAGGTCTAGTCTGGGTGACTCCAGACTCCAAGTCTGTATTCTGCACAACCAGACTATAATTTACCCCTTTGCATTTACTGTTTATGTTTCGAAGCTTTCTCCAGAAGCTGAGCATCCACTGTGTCACTGTCCAGCTCTCTGTGTGGCACTCTCCAGTGACCCCAAGCTAAGCAGGACTCAGGTGTTGAACCATTTTAACAATGTGGTGGGGGTGTTTCCGTTTTTGTCACCATGGTCCTAAATGCAGAGCAGCAGAAGGGAGGGACTGGAGCAGGGAAGGTTAATGGTTTTAGATTCTCAAACTAGCACTAGCTTGTGGCTTTAAGCAGATATTTTTGAACTTAATTTAACAGTGCTTGGATACTTTATTTATCCATCCATCATCTATACTGCTTATCCTGTTTCTGTAGCTGACCCCAGTTGTCATTCGTCAGAAGGCAGAGTACACCCTGAACTCACCACTACAGTATATCTAAGGGCTAGTACAAGCATCTACTGTACATGCATAAAATCTATCTGTACATCAGTGCTGAGATTAAATATCACACCCTGCCTCTTACAGCATGTGGTGTTTTGTAGTGCAGACCGTTACTCATCTCTCTGTAGTCAGGAATCGGTGATGCACTTCACCTCTGCTTTATACCATTATATAAAAGATCTACAGAGAGATGATAAAAGATCAACACCGCACGTTGTCTGGCCACTCACTCCTGATGTGGTTTTGTTGTAATAAAAAGTGCCATCGATCATATACTTTCCTCTCTGCTGCATCTAGAAATGCCTGATGTTGGGCCTTGTTAATTTTTTGTTCGTCATTTAGTAGGTAACATCTGTGTGAGTTAGTTTGGGTTAGCCAAGCCCACACAGGATCATGACATCATGGATAGTTCTGATGTTTTTTTTTCTTTTGCTCTCTACCGTGAAGCTCCTTCATCTCCCCAAGTCTGCCTGCCCATCACTTATTTTCTCTTTGCGTCCCGCTCTGTCCCTGTTGGCCTGATCCTCTCTCTCTCTCTGTGTGTCTCTGTTCATAGCTGTATATGGTGTTGAAAAAGAGAGTTCCACAGATGGCCTCTCTGGTCTTGGCTAATGGAAGCAGACTTGTCTCTTTGTGTAAATATTTACAGGGAGGGATTATAGATGGTCTCATGCATTCAAGGTGGAGTCCCACTCTGCTCCTGGCCACATTAGGGCAAAGAATGATGCTGAGTGCAGCTTCAACACAACATGAGAGCAGATGACATGCAGTGACAGAAGAATATGTGGCATGACATAACATGACACGGTGGTGACTTTTCGAGTGTTACAGGTGCTGATCTCTCTTTCTGTCTCTTTGTGTCTTTGTCTTGAACAGGCGCCGAGCAGCAGCCTCCCTCTCAAACATGTAGACACCATGGTGAGTTTCAGCTTATGTGTTTAAAAAAAAGTTTAAAAGTGTGCCTTTGCTTTCTGCTTTGCAAACATATGTGCGGGGAGGTCAGGCCCGACTACAAAGTGCAAATGAATCATGCATTCATTGTGGAACAGACTCAAAATGTCTCTGTGACATTGTGACACAGCCATTCACCAAACCCTGTTCATGACAAAGAAAAGTTAAACGAGTTTAGCACAGTGCAACTCTGACTCCTATAAATAATGTAAGAGAGAGTTTTCTGTCATTTATTGACTTTATAGTATCAATATAACAATATAACATCACTGTGTTAACAGAAAACATAATTCAGTTCTAATTCTGTACGTTCTCTACAAAATGATGTTCTTGTAAATGACTTCTACAGAAACATAATTTTTAGGAGGCAGAGTTGGCCAGTGTGAGCAAACACAGTTTGCTTTATTATTGGCTCGTGTCACATTAATCCTGTTACAAAGTGAAACATATGGATAATCATTTTAGTCAAGATAACTTATATTTAAAAGGCTAATGGCGGTGAAGGTGACATGAAGCTTTAAGTACTGTTACGACATTGGCAAACACAGCTGCTGATCTGTACTTTTATCTTCAGCATCCAGTTATTATACTGTATAGCTTATATAGAAGCCTAGATCATCTCGTGCTGGGTATGAGTAAGACGCACGGGGAGGCTGACTCTAGGTAAAAGGCATTTTTACCATCTGACCGGTGCATACATGTTAGGTCAACACACACTAGAGTAAGTTAGAATATAAATGTTTGCCTTGGACTCACTCCGCACTGGTTGTGTGTGACACAACTTCCTGTGAGTTTTATTTTGTCTGGGAAAGGAAGGCTCAAGTAACCAATTTAGAGTTACCACCCAAAGCCAAGTGCCCACTTTCTCCACAACAACCAAAATAGACACACATGCACCAACGTGCCCCTGTGTGTATATGTTTGTGACTGCTTTCGTTTCCTTTGTTATTCCTCCTAGTTTTCTCCTATGGTTTAGGGCAATATACTGATTTTATTCATAAAGACACACAGGGGCTTTACGCGAGAAACAAGTCTACATGTCTCCGAGTTTATTGCTGAGTTTGTGTTTCGTGCACACTGTATGATCACATGTCTGTACATTATGCATATGCTACAGTGTCTGTGTGCAGTTGTTACTGCCTGCTCTTGGTCATTAGCTGTTTGGTTACACTGTGATGTGGGGAAGATGTTCACCCATGCCTCATCGCCTCAGAGCATCGAAAAGATTTGTCTCATGACTACAGGTGGACTACATGTCGAGTCTTTCTTGCTTCACTGGATCATTTTCTATAACTCAGTTGGACGTCTGTTCCTTGTTCGTGTCCCCTTTGCTCATAATTAGAAAAACATTAGGTTTAATCATTGTGCAAAATATTTGCTTTTGAAAAAAAAGATATTTCACAAAAAGTGCATGTTGTTGTTGACCTGTGTGAAACACACAGCTGTCTTACTGGTGCTGTGGTGCAGAGCTGCAGTCAGCTGGTTGCCGACGTGCGTGTGCGTGCGTGTGTGCAAACACGTGCTACAAAGAGTCAAGAGGAGTTAGCAGATGCAATTTAGATTCGTACACAGATGAGAAAAAGGGAGGGAAAAGTTTGAACATGGGGGGGAGATAACGTGATGGGAGGCAGCGTGGGTAGGAAGGGGGGAGGGTGGCCACCACATAGAGAGAGAAAAAGAGGAAGGGAAGGGGAGAACGCAGAGCGGACAGAAGACCAGCAGCGTTGTGGAGGAGTCTCTCAGAGCTGGAGCATGCAGTGGCCCAGTGAAGGCGCCCAAAATAGAGCTTCTTTTTTTCTTCTCTTCCCCTTCTCCTCCTCTGCTGTCAGAGAAAAGGGTTTCACAGAGGAAACCTCACTGCCGGGCACGGAGCTGTGAGAGACAGAGATGAACCGAGAAGGGTCTTTACGAAGGCGGCTTTCCTCTCTGAGGGGGGCCTGGCGATGGAGTACGGGTCACCTTTTTAGGAAGGTAGGATGAAATAGAGGGGCGGACCGGATCGTTGTTCGGATGGATTTAGGAGTGGGTCCTGGAATGTAGTTAACTTAGGTCTTGTAGCTTCTATTTCTCTCACCCCTTCCGTTGCTGCTTGTTTTATTTTTCTTTGTCATAGAATAGTTTCTTTCGCCTCCCTCAGACGTTTACCAGCCCCCAACGTCTTCTCCCGTTCCTCCTTCGGCTTTTTTTGCTCTTTCTCAGATGATCTTAATTTGTATGGCCTGCTTGTAAAGTCAACCACCACAGATGGTTTTCATCTGGAAACATGCCTGCAGGACCCCCCACTCCAGTTCCTACCTCCTCCTCCTCCTCCTCCTCACCCACTACCTCACCTTCCCCCCTTCTTTCCTAATGCAAGTTTTTAAAGAAGAGATACAGTCTTAGGAGTGTGTGGTGTTCACTGATCTGCTTCAGTGCTTCTGTTGCCTACATACTGTATATATACAACATAGTCATGATATCACTTGCTGCTTGTTACTATACTTGTCTTGCATGTGTGATTGGAGCAACAGTCGTTGTAGAATTATGGACATGATGATGTCTTTCAGATTTTCAGTTTTACTATAACTGACCGTAGCTTCATTGCACTGCTTTCATTTATCTATGTGGTTGCACTTGAGCTTGGATTATTTTGAAGTGTAAACTTTTAAATCTTGTCAGCGAAAGACAAAGGACATCTCCTCAGAACTCGCTCTCTTCATACAGCCAGACTCTAATTTGGAAGTTTCTGCTTGTTTGTTTGCATGCTGACTCAGCTGGTGGCACCATGTCATCTGTGCAGACGTTAATTTACCAGAATTTCTCAGATGTGTTTACCTTGCTGCGCAAAGCTCTTCACACTGCTCCATTTAAGAGCACTTGGGGCTTTTTTTTTTTGACTCAGTCACGTCCCACAGTACCACTCAACGTGAGCAGTCTGACCCTTGTCATGCACTGCTTCTGTGTCTGGACCCTCTCTTTTAGGCTGTTTCTTGCTCATTTGTCTCTGTCTTCCTCCGGTGACTCGCTGCACTTTACAGACCTCTGCAGCACACTGAAACGTTTTGGCCAAAGCGCAGAGAGAAACGGGGGGATTTGCTTTGTCTCGCCTCAGTTGGACTTTTGTGAATGCTCATGTTGTGAGATGGAGTGAGGAAACTCTAGCCCTGGTGCGTGGAAGTTGTTGAAATGAGTGGATTTGCTGGCAAAGGACAAAAACATTAACAAACACCGTATCATCTGATTTGTTTTTATGTGTGTGCTTGTGCGTGAGTGCATTTGGTCCATCCAGGAATTTGCAGGTCTTAACAAAAAGTGTAACATTGTGAGATCTTGAACTTCTTTTCTCCACGAGACAATCACTCTATAGGAATACCTGCCCCGTTTTACCATCCAATTTCAAAAGAAATTCATGTCAATTCAGAAAAAAAGAAACCTATGGCCTAAGACTTATTATTCTCAGAGCATGCTCTCCTCTCTCACTGTGCAGTGCTCAGAAATAAAGAATTTACCAATGTTTTCAAAGCTGAAGAAACCTCAAACTAACCATTTAGCATATCTGAGCACGTTTTCTCATGAAAGCTGCAAAATATGTAGTCAGGATGGACTGCAACAGCACTCAATCATTAACAGGCCTACTTACATAAGAAACGCACGTTATTAACACAGATAAAATACGCTGACAGTCAGCTGTTGGGAGAGCAGAGCAGGCTGAAACTCATCCAAGGACAGCGAGTGGTTCTCTTGACACTGGTGGTTAGGCAGCCGGTCTGAGCAAATGGATGATGATGGATAACAGCCCCCTTCTGTGTGCATGTGACCCAAACACCACAGGGGAGTGAACAAGTCCACATGCTCTTTGACCCCCTCCTCGGGTTGGTCTGAGGCAGGGGAAGGGAGGGGGGGGAGGTGATGCAAACCAGGCACAGTGGAGCCTAACACAGTCACTCACCTTCAGCTAAGTGCCAGTGAAACCATCTTCACAGACCCTGTTCCAAGATGCATCAGGCACCTGGTATACAAGGTGTAAAGGACCTTAGAATATTACATGGAGGAATAACTAGAGGTAGAATCACAGAGAACATGTCTCTCTATCGGTTCATATATAGAGGGCCATGTTGCCATGTTCCAATTCATCACAGCGCTAAGCGAGTCGCTTCATACTCAAGTTTTTACCTTCAGGCTCATTGCAGCCATTTTAAGAACTCAGGAGGAACTTCTCTGCACAACTTTCACAACAAATAGTTTGCAACCTCATTTAGCAATCTGCCAAGTCTTCAGCTGTTGACATTCAACAACGATAACAAGATGGAACTTGAGAACCGCTTTGTTCTCGGACTGCCTTACTTTACTAACAATAAATAAAACGTCAATAATAGGTAAATCCCCAGTCAATGGAACCATTGTTGACATAACGGACTTGATGCTATAGAAGTTTTATTGCAACATAAAACCCACAAAGACACGTTAGAACTAGTAGTGAATGAAAATATTGATTCTTGGGGTGGTTTTGGATGAATAGCAACAAATAGCAATAAATAGCTTGTCATTTTCACTGGATTATGAAAGGCTGGTGCAGGGCAGTGATAAAACCATTCTTTGTGTTTTGCAGGGCTCAACAAAATCCTCAAAGAGCATGGAGTCACGGCGCAGACCATCGAGGTAGGGGCTATTCTTTTCTTTTCTCTTCCATTTGCTTCTCGTTTTGCTGTTTTGTCCAAATGTTCAGAAAGATATTGAAGGTAAAACAAATAGCAAGTAAACTTGACTGTCACATTCTCTCCCGAACAGTAAAACTGAAAAGTTAGGTTTGTAACATGATACTTGCTGGTTTTATACCAGGGGAATCAGTAAAACAGTATGACCTGCCATTGACCTGGACCTCACACTGTGTTGTTGGGACAACTCGTTGGTGTCAGCCCCGTTCACCTCAGTCCTCAGGGGGTCACAGATGTTGTCAATTGTGCAACTAATGTGTAAAACTTGACCTGACAACAGTTCAAGTTCAAGTGCTGTGCTATTGAAAAGTTGATAGTAGTAGATAAAACTGTTTAAATCTGGTTAACGGGGCCCATACAGTACATGTGAGTTAATTTCCTTTGCGTAGAATGTTTCTGTTCATATGAAGGAAAACGAAAGGATACAATCAAAGCCGTAGGTCCAGACAGACATATTTTAGTACTTTGTGTCTGCATGAAGGGTTGTGGTGCTACACAGCTGATGCATGGTAGGCAACTCTCTCATATGTGACCCACAGAGAACTGGCATCAGTTGTGATAGGTACAGATGATTTAATGATTGTGTTTTGCAACACGGTTTGCAAATGTTCTTGCATAAATTCTTAGATTTTGAAATGTTGCGCTGGCAAATGTGTGTGTAAATTTAGGAACAGTGTAAGAGAATTTCAACTCACTGCTTGTTAACAGAAAGAGCTGTGATTTGTACATCTTCCCTCAAAAATAAATCTTTGAACGAATTGGTTCCATTAGTCAAAAGATTATATTAAAACACAACTACATCGATGCACTAAACGTAAAGACTCCCAACTTGAGGACAGTACAAGCTGTAAATACAATGTAGACATATCATCGCCCAATAAAGTTTTCAGGCATTTTTTGCTAAAGCATTTTCCAGATTGCTGTCAACCTGACAAATGTAATATGTCAAATATCCACTTTAGCTCTACTTTGGTCTCCACCATCTCTTGGGGGAAGCTGATAAATGGCAGTAGTTACATGTGTCTCGCTGCTTTTTAGTGTCTGTATTGTGCAGTGGGGTTATCTGAGTTTTGTGGCTGCCTGCTGCATGTGGAAATGAGTTTGATGATGAGAGCATAGTTTGTGGGTCAAAAAACTTTAAAGAGTTTAAAAGCTCAGAGAGTTTTTTGCAGTCTCAGCGGTGGGTGATAATTCTCAGCAGGTTTGTCATGAGGAGTGCCTTTCACATTACAGACGATCATTTGATCAGTTTTTAATAAAACATATTTATTAGCTCAGTTTATAACATATATAGAGTTGAAAAAATAACATGTGCAACATGTGGTGTTTGAGCTTTATCAAATCAATGTGTGTACTGAGTTAAGTCTAGATTAATTAAGTCTAGATTGGTCAACCTTTGTCTTTGTCTCCCAGTATTTTAAATACTGAGTCCTGATTGTTTTTTTGTTTTTTATTACCATGAAGTATGGGGCAAGATTTATTACAGCCTTATGCCTCGGGTTTTTTGATCAAATATTCCTACTTCGCAGTTTGTGTGTGTTTGTGTGTTTATGCAGATACACAAATCCGATAACTGCAGCGTTGAAATTGAGCGTGTAGAGATAACTCGTCATTTACCAAACGCAATATGCAGAGAAAAGAGCAATCGCTTCATCTCTTCAGCTGATGAGAAGCAGGTTGGCGCCCAGCCGGTCAGTGCATGCTGGTGGTTCTGGACTAAGACCAAACCACAGGTCTATATTGGCCCTGACTGCACCCAGTGGCAGGCGGATGTACATATGCAGAGACAGAAAGGGGAATGGAAAGAGAGAGAGTCAGGGAAAAAAATATATTAAGAAATGGTAAGATGGAAAAGGGATGGTAAAAAAGGAGGTAAACATTTTTAAAAAGTTATTTTGTAAATCACAAACAGAAAAAAACAACTAGAAAAACTGAAAAGTAAGATGTTAGTTACAGCACATGAGAGAGACGACATGTGTGACATATCAGTTTCTCCCCTATCTCTAGTGATGAATAATTTCCAGTAAGCGTGTTTTGAGTGGCTCCAGATGTACAGGGCAAGTGTTTGTAAAGTAAGACTGGAGCACTCCTCTCTCCCAGACATATGAGCAGTTTCCCCAGGGGCTACTCACAGCTGACAAATGTGGGAAATATGCTGCAGTCTGCAGTGCTTAGGATCCAGACACCTCCCCATTAACCTTTTATTATTTCACTGACTTCACCTCTTTATTGTCTTTATAGACATTTTGAAATTGATGAAGTGGGAAAAAGATAAGATCAGCTTGTGCACTTAAAGGAATAGTTCACTGCAAATGAGTTAGTAAGTAAGAGCTCACGGTCTGGGTGCATGCTGAGGTGCACACATGCGTATGCATACTTGCTATGCCGCAGCATTTTTTAATAACTCAGTGAATTTCTCCTCCCTCTATTTTCCCTCTCATGATCTTTTAGAGGCATTTAGTGATGTCACTGTCCATGTGCTGTTTGTTATGTGAGGCCTTGTAAATGAAATGATATTAGTTATTTTTAGTCTTGGAGGAAGAGTTCTGAATCTGAAATGTCATTTGCTTTATGAAGAAAATTCGTGACTTTGAGCAGCCGTGTATTTTTATGCCTTGACTCTATATGAGTAACCCTTCAGATGTGGAATGACAGGGGTTAAAGCACAGACTAACTTTGTCCTATTTTGATGTGCCTTGTGACATCTCTGTGAAAGAAATGAGTGTTTCTCTTGAATCATGGGAGTGAGTCATGCGGTAATGATGTCATTTGTAATAAACGTTTCTGTAAAAAAAACTTTTTGAATAGTAATTACTTACTTGCTCATTTAAAATTCACATAGTGCGGACACTAGGATGGATGTTAACATATCGAAAACTGCAGCATAATGTTGAGGAGCATCACTTATAACTGAATCACTCAAGTTTAGGTCTTTTGCTACACTTGTCCCAGGAATATTTATAGAGATCACACAGCAGCTGGCCTGGTAAACACAAGCACATGTGTATCAGTCACATGTGCTGCATTATTTTTTGTGTTAAATTTCTTCTGACAGCTATCTTTTGTGGCTCAGCAGTTTTTTATCTTACTTTAGCACAGCAGGGCCACTGATGCCAAACACGGAATTTTTTTAAATGAACCCACAGCAACAGTAAATGTTTCTCTATTTTCCTGATAGGAGTGCAAGTCTGCTGCAGGCCCTGGAGGAGAACTACGAGCTGGATTTGCTCTACATCACAGAGAGAATCATCTCCGTCTCCTTCCCTAGTAACGTGGAGGAGCAGAGCTACGCTGCCAACCTGCAGGAGGTCGCCTCCATGCTGCGCTCCAAACACGGCCACAACTATCTGGTATGGTTTCCGGTGTACAGTGCATCTGGATGAATCTGACAGGAAGATCAGATGGGAACAAAAAGTCATTGGAGTTTTGCAGATCAGTTGATTTCCCTCAGTTCCAACCACATACACAGTAGAGGGGGTTATGTAACATCTGTATCTGCTTTGATCTAAAGTAAATACAGTACATCTGATAATATTGTTATTGCTGCCTGCTGGGGGGTCACTGTCCATTTTCAAACTGAAGGCTCACAAACTAAAATCCCAGCTTTCAAGCCAGTGTTTCTGCTTATGCTTGCATTGCACCCATGATGTTTTTACGACTCCTCAGCTTTTATTCATGGAGGAAGGTAAAGTTTCTGTAGTGAGAGTAAGTTTGGAAGTTCATATCTTTTTTTTTATTACCTTTCCAAAATCAAAAACGCAATAGCAAAAGTGTGAGGAATGAATTACTGTGTTTGTCTGTTCTTATATGATGATGCAGTCTAACCTAAACTGTAAAATATAACTTGTTGTTTCAGTTTAAAATATGAATGAAAGAGCTGCCTTAAAATGTTCATCAGTCAAAGCAAATCAAATCATTCCTCATTCTTCATTCATTATTCTAACACAACAAAATGTCCATTAAATATTGCACATTGTGCAGACTTTGGTTTTAGTTTGGTTATATTGTAGTTTATTAAACACGTTGGGGAGTTGTTATAGCTTATGCCAGATTCTTTAGACGTTATATGTAACAGAAGTGTTTCTTTGTTTAACTTCTTCTTCCTTAGCTCTTCAACCTCAGTGAGAAGCGTTATGACATCAGCCAACTTAACCCAAAGGTAAACCTGATGGCTTGAGATCTCTACTTTTCTATTTTCCATTCCCGTCTGTTATATGGGCATCAAACTGAACAACCACCTCTCTCCTCCCCTCTCAGGTGCTGGATTTTGGTTGGCCTGATCACCATGCCCCGGCCCTGGACAAAATCTGCAGCATCTGCAAAGCCATGGACACTTGGCTGAGTGCGGACAGTCACAACGTGGTGGTCATACACAACAAGGTGAGACTGAAAGCTGACAGGACGCTGTGAGAAGGAAACAAGTTCTCTGTAGACAGTAGAGGTTGCTCTCAGGCTCTCCTCTGAACCCCCACTTACCCGGAGGCTGCAGCTCTTTTCTGCGTTGGTGTCTGTAATCACAGCTTCCCTAAGTAAAACACTGACATTCAGGGTGGAGTGTTTGTGTGTAAGAGTGTGTTTCTCTTTTGTGCTCGTTTGGGTTTTGCTGGACGTGGCTTAGGAAAACACAAATTAGGGAAGTAAGGCATGCCACTCATCATGGCTACTTAAGTTTATTTCCCCTTTACCCCTGACAATGCCTTTAAAACTGACTCGACCAATATTTTCCTGTTGTTGCCTGAATTTACTTGCATCACATTATACCCTTGTGGCGAGCCGCACTCATCTGGCTCCTAAGTATGTCGATACAAAGCATAAAAAGTATATTCAAATACAACAATGTCCCAGATGTAAGACCTAATTATTTTCACGTTAACCCTCATTGTGTTTTGCAACATAAGAATTAACCGTGGGATTCTGAAACCTCTATGCCTCATTCCAAGATGTTCCCACAGGGAGGTTACAAACAAGTCGGCTGCCATAACAACCGGTGTTATTTTTTCTGCAACGCTGTAACGCTGATGATGAGTGTGGGCTTGGAAGTTTCGGTGGTCACTAAGGAAGCCGGCCGTGTTGGGTTTCCACATATCAACAAGCAATTTCCACTGGGCTCCACGCTGTTTAAGTGGTTGCAACTTTTATAATGCGGAACACACTTAGCTTCCACAGTCATCCTTGTTTTGAAGATGGATGGACGTGTAAAATAAAAGCTACCAAGGACTGATTTGTTACACGGTAACATACTTTTGTTTGAGCTTAGTAGATCTTCCAGTAAACATTTTAAAGTCATAAAGTCATTTTTACAATTTTTTTATAATGAGTGAAATTGAAGTAGCTATTTAAAGGTAGAGTTCTGTTGGCATGTCTTGAGGTATTTTTAAAGGTGCCTGTAAAAAAGTATTAAAATGTCATCATTAAAAAAATACCCAGTTATTTGTATCCTGATGATTCAAATCTTTCTCTTGAGTATCCTTCCAGTCCTTTTATCAGCATTGGGCTATTTAGTAGTAACCAACAACCAACCAACCTAACTTAACCAACAAACACAAAGATAAAATTACCCCCGTACCCAAATAACGCCTTTCAAAACAATTATATAAACAATGACAATTTGGTCCTGGTTAACCAATATAACCTCCTGCTTCACTGATGTCTTTTTAGGGCAACCGGGGCAGAACTGGAGTTGTGGTAGCAGCCTACATGCATTACAGCAACATATCCGCCAGGTAGGTCATAATCTCAGCTACTGTACAGCAACGTAATAACCGAGCAGACGACATGGACATGGAGAGGACATGGAAAGAGAGGGGCATAATGAGAATATAGTATAATATAATAAATACGTGTTTTGGAAATATAAAAATAGAAGTTAAAAACAAGGATGAGGAGGGATTCTGAGGAAGCGAGAGGAAAAACAAGACAAGCTAATGTTGTTCATCACAAGACTGATGCCCACATCTGAGGAACAGACAGAGATGTGATGAGCAGAATGAGGAGGGGTGGAACACGAGGCTGGAGAACAACAATTTTATTTGGATAAATCTAAGGACAAGAGCTTGATGTAATAATTAGGTGCAGAAAGCAATGATTTAGAAATGTCCTCCCCACTACACTGCACCATTTAAATGGTTTGTTCACTTCTCTATTTTCTATTTCGTTTTTTTGTTTTAGATATGCAAACATAGAATGTCATTCTTTTACCAAAGACAAGCAAGTGTAAAGTGTTAAACAATGAGAAGAGTACATGACTCCCTGTTTGTCCAGAAGGAAACCTAGAACGCTCTCCTCTCTGGGAAAGTATTGGATTTCTCTGTAATTCCATTATACCACAGGTCAATTTCACACCGGAGTATGACACTCACGTACAGTAATGTACAGTGTATTGTGTTTCAGTCTGTGGACATGGTCAAACAAAATGTTTTAACATAAGAAACTTGTCTCCAAGTTCTTCAGATACTGTATGTTTGTATGTTTTGGACACATTGCTAAATTGTGACATGGCATTTTCTTACTGTGGTTGTTTCTCCTTTTGTCTCTGATTATTATCAGGCTGCATAACTATAAACGAAATTAATGAAAGTGCTTTCACAATAAATTAACCAAACGAGTTCTTACCAAACTTCTCTGTGGCAATGCAGTGCTGACCAGGCTCTGGACAGGTTTGCCATGAAGCGTTTCTATGAAGACAAAGTGCTTCCGGTGGGCCAGCCGTCACAGAAAAGGTCAGTGTTTCCTCACTTTTTATTTATAGGATGAGTTTGACCCCGAGGTGCATTGATAAATTACGCTGCATAATCAGCCAGTGGTTTATCACCACGGTGTGTCTGTAAACAGGGTTAATGTGAATGGTTAAAATAAAATGGTGAAGAGGCTTTAGGATTCTGATTAGCATCAACACCGGACACTGCACAGAACTGCAGCTCCATCTGCTGCAAACCAATATTTAGATCAACACAAGAAAAACAACGAAATGACAAGAAACTGCACGTTTTGGACACTCGCCATCTCCATACAGCACCAGCTGCAGGGTTTCAGTTCCATATTCAAAACACTGATGCTGCAGCCTGTAGTCAGCATGCAGGCGGGAGTCCCAGTAATATTGGGATGGTACAGGTCATCATATCAACACTCTTGGTGCACTTGGATCGCAGTGGCACCGCATGTACTGATGATCCTTGTCTCTGTGACAAAAACAAGTAAGAAACTATGAAATGATGGGCAGCAGGTGAGGGGTTCTCAGAGGTCTAACAGCTGGCTACTGATTATATCAGGTATATTATACCTTCATCCCTCTGTTGTGAAATCATGACACACAGTAATCTGTCGGAGTGAGAGCTGGCAGCGTGTTCCTGTGTTTATTTCTCTTCCCTGTGCCTCGCTCAGGTATGTGGAGTACTTCAGCGGCTTGCTCTCCGGTCACATCAAGATCAACAACAAACCCCTGTTCCTTCATCACGTCATCATGCACGGCATCCCCAACTTCGAGTCGCAAGGAGGTGACTGCCATGCAGGGATACTGTATGCACTCACACACGAGTTATTTCTGACTAACATTTAAAAAATAAATTGTGTTCCAGGTTGTCGCCCTTTTCTGAAAATCTACCAGGCCATGCAGCCCGTCTACACATCTGGGATCTAGTAAGTTTTAAAACGTGCTCATGCCTAAATGCTTTTACGGGATTCCAGGGATAGCGTGCTTGTAATGGCTCAATAATAAAAAGCCTGACTTTCTTTTATAGGCGCTCCCCCAGCTCCCCTGCCTCACATCCCACGCACACATCGTCCCTCTCTGTGCTCGTCTCACATCATTGTATTTAGCTAGCCTCCCGAGCTGCAAGCTCTTGTCTCCCTACTTTAGATCCCTCAACCACATCTAGTGTTATTTGTGACAGGAGAGCCAATGGAACAGGCATCTGTGTGGACGCCTGCAGGCTTTTCCTGCCAGAGGACCCTGCTGGTTCCCACGGCCAGACAGGAAACCATGGATTCTGTGGCTTTCTATTGTTGTTGTGTGAGGACAGGAGGTTAGAGGAGACGCGAGGAGGGGAGAGCTGCACTGCTCTCACTACAGAATACATTTACCCAGAATTTACATATTACACAGAAATCAGTAAACCATTAGCAGATTTGTATTTTTTCATTAAGCTTTAGTCAAATCTTGGCTGATACAGCATCATGTCAAAACAATGCAAGCACATGGCGTTTGTAAGTGATTCTTGAAACGTGCTTGCGTTGAACCGTTTCTACTATGTTCATCCTCTTCTCAGTAAACTCAATACTATGGACACTACATGCAGTAAGTCTGAAACAGTCAGTCCACTTACACTTCCAAACTATCCACTCCTTAAAGCCCTAAATCACATTCCTCCCCACCTTCTCTCACATGCTCCTTATTAGCACTCTCCACCCTTTGATCCTACTCCCAGTCAGACAATCATGTAGACACTAATACCCAAAATAAACCCAGAACTGCACCGCAGTTACACTCTGCGATGGCCACTGTTGAAGCAACTGAGGGATATTTAGGGGATGATGTACATCATGTGCTTATGGTTATATCCAGACAAGAAACATCAAAAAGAAAACATAAACTGATGAAATGATATTCGTCATCTAACAGATTTTAACTTTTGCAGCAACGTTCAGGGAGACAGCCAGACGAGCATCTGCATCACCATTGAACCTGGTCTTCTTCTGAAAGGGGACATCCTGGTAAGAAGAGCACACATGAAGAATGTCTGATGCATTTTAATTTCTGCAGTGTTTTTCTTCATGCTTGATTCTGAGGAAAACCTACGGAGCTGAAACGTGAATCTCCCAAACGCTACCTGAATTTAAAAGTGATTTGTCAGTTTCAGTGTGAACTTAACCCCAGTCCATACGAATGGGTCTCATCAGGCTCAGCTCAGGTATCCACCCTATTGTAACGAATGATAAATACAGCAAAAAGCTGAAAGAAAAGTTTAGTTGTTTGCATCACATTGTGGGAAATAGCAGGGAACTTGGAAAACTGGAAACACTGCTGCACAAATTGTCTATTATCACTAGGTGAAGTGTAAAGTTAATAAAAAGGTTTATTGTCTTTCTTTTACCACAGAATAAAAGATGATTGGCATGAAATGCCAAGGAAAGCATTATTAGTAATTGTCTGTTGGTAATGGGGGAATCCTGTTGGTTTTTCCAACGTGACCTGGGTGTCAGTATTGTATGCATGTGTTACAGTTTATAGTATCCATTCACAGAAAAAATAGGGCCATAAAAACCTGGGGAAAGACTGGATTGGCCGTGGTCCTATACCTCAGTTTATAGACCCTCATTAGCACACAATATATTGGAAACTATGACGTCAAGATGGCGATGTACTTCCTTTCCAACAACACTTTGGAAACACAAGATATTATTTTAGTATGACGCGACATCAATTAAAGACACGTTTTTATGTCAAATACATATATTTTTTAATACTTTTGGAAAGATCTTTGAGAAATAAATAAAATCATGCTCGTTTCATTTGTACTGAATGATAGAGACCCACAATAAAATGCACCTGTGAGTACCTCTGGCTTCTATTTGCACATTCAGTATTTCTGGCAGAACAACTGCACGCATCAGCAAAGTTTCTGCGCCTGCTGTCAATAATATTCTCTGCGAGATGTCCTCAGGGCTCATAATTTCAGCATCCAGAATTTTGAAAGGAGCACTTACCATGTGCTCGAGGCTGTTTTGTTTGAGCTGAACTTGTGTCTCATCATTTATTTAAGATGAGCTAAGGGATTCAGCGAAATTCAGCATGTGACAGAGACACCGCTGCTTATGTTTGTTGCTACTCAGATAAAGGTTTGGACGGGAACTGTGGCCTTATGAGCAGACACAAGTCAGTGTGTGGCAAGATCCTTAGCAAACTAGTGAGGAACTTTAAAGGAGTAGTTCCACTTTTTAAACTGCTTGTCCTTGTAAGGGCCATGGAGGTGCTGGAGCCAGTCTCAGCTGTCGTTGGACATAAGGGGGGGTGCACATCACCGGGCTATAGAGACACGAGCTTTCACACTACACCTGCAGGCAATTTAGATTCACCAGTTACCTGGAATGCATATCTGTGGACTGTAGGGTGAAACCCACATGAGCATGCAAACAGAAAAAGCCTTGATTTGAAACTTTGACCTTCTGGCTGTGAGGTATAACAAATAACGTGATACCCACAACGTAGGACCTTCACAATAAAATAAAACTCACAAATTAGGAGAGAAGCCTTTGATAGTTTTTAGTGGACAAATACATTTTTCCTCCCACATTTTGTTTGCAGACTTGTCCTACCTGCATTGTTTTCTTCACAAGACTGAGCCCTGTGTGGGAGGTCTGCTATATCCCAGAAAGTCATGCTAAGCTGCAGGATGTTTTACTTCGCTTTTCCTTTGGGCCTCATTCCGGGCTGTGCTTTTGTGGATTTGGGACTCCTACATGTTTTGGTCTTATTTGGCTCAAAACAGGTTTGTGGAAAGCAGTCGGCCTCTGGTTATAGCTTTGAGTTTAGTTTATACCTGATCTGTGTAGCGAACAGTTGCCGAATATCCCACACATGACACTTATAAATTATATCCCAAGGAAAAAATGAATAAAATCTTGGAAATGCTGATTGTCATTTTAAGAGCATCATGGTGTCAGTCGGACAGAATGTTGTTGCTTATTCTTTACAGCTGCAGCATGTGAGCCACAAGTTATTTGGGTTAAAATAAATATTCCTCCAGTACCTGTAAATGTGAGGTCCTTGTAAAGGTCTCAGAGGGCCAGGTTGCTCGTCAGGAAACAACAGGAGGGAGAGAGAAGATTTTCCTGCACGGTTTTAGGGTTGCTCTTAAAACCTTCGTGTTGAGAGAAACTACACATATAAAAAGTCTTCAGTGCTTTTTCTAGCTCTGAGCCATTGTGGTGGGAGAGCTAGCAGTGAATCAAGCTGGCATGTCTCTGACTGTTTTTTTTACAAAGATCATTTCATATTATAGTCATTCACTCAATATTGAGCTTAGATATAGGAGTGATACATCCTGAAATTATGAAGCATTAGATATTCATTGTACTGTAAAGTGGAGCTCAAACATTATTTTAACTGATAGTTTTCACCCTCCAGCTCAAGTGCTACCACAAGCGCTACCGCAGCCCCTGTCGAGATGTGATATTCCGGGTGCAGTTTCACACCTGTGCCATTCACGACCTGGGCATCGTCTTTGGGAAAGACGAGCTCGATGAGACATTTAAAGGTAAGAGCTCTGGGATGAAGCAGGTTCCTTTGAATGTCTGCACTGATGAACATATAGTATATTTGTATATATTGTTATCTGACCCAGAAAACTCTTGTTTATTCTGTGTGCAGACGACAGGTTTCCAGAATACGGAAAAGTGGAATTTATTTTCTCCTTTGGACCAGAGAAAATTCATGGTAAGAATCAAGGTTTCATGTTTTATGGGTATATTGGAGCACACATTACATTTTACTGTTATATTTATTTATAACATTATATAATACAGCAGCAGACAGTAAATGTGGGGAGAAGGTAAAAAGGTTCCTGGCCAGATTTACATTTTTGTTTATAGTCATTATCTACTCTGTGAACATATGGAATGTAATGCACAAATACAAAATTTATTTTTTTAAGGTAAATTAATTCAAATGAGGTTTTATCAACAAAGTAAACAAATAAAGTCGTGTGACGTAAAGACATTCACATTTTCTGCTCTGCCTCTTTTGTACTGCTGGTCAAGGTATGGATCACCTGGAGAACGGGCCGAGCGTCTCGGTTGACTACAACACACAGGATCCCCTGATCCGCTGGGACTCCTATGAAAACGTCAATCAGAACTGTGAGGACACCATAGACGGTGAGTACGCTACAATAACAAATGATATTTCTACTTAAGCTGGAGTTCCACACTTAATGTAGAGGATACACAGAGTGAGTCATTTTGGAAGATTTATTGGGTGTTAAAATAAACGCACAAATAAAACACAAACACAGAGCTTACAAGCGCACACACACACACCCACACACACACACACACACACACAGACCCCCCTTGCATGTTGTAAAGTTAACAAGGCGTTAATTACAGTGGATGTTTAAGGTTTACTTTACCTTATGGCCATTTAGGCTAATATGTAGTAATTCTCCCACATCCTCTATTTCTAACCTCGTCAGATGTAACAAGCTACATTTCACGTTTCACACTGCATGTGACTGAGGTCAGCTTCCAACAGTGGATGACAACACATGGGCCCCTCTTTAAAGCAGCACTCGGTATCGTTGAGTGGACCGTATCTATAGGGACACCTCAGGAACTCTTTACATGAATGCTGCACAAACTGTACATGTGACTGCAGAAATGCATTTTAATGTGGTTGAGAGGATGCTGGGTTACTATTCTGGTCCATGTCTTCTCTTTCTCGCTCTCATGCACATAAACATGAAACCACACTGACCTCTGTAACAAGGGTGTTTTTGTCTTTCTGCATGAGACAGAGGAGAAATTCAGCCTAATGGAGTTAAAGCAGTTATTTTCATCTCTCATCTCTGTAAACCTCCCACGTGACAGGGTCAACCAGAGGTCACATATACGTTCAGGGCAATTGATATGTTTGCAGGTAAGTTCTGACGTTTTGGAGTATACGTGATATTGAAAAGTATCAAAAACCGCAGCAATAAAAGCTTTCAGGCTGTCGTAGATGTCAATGGTAAACTGTGTTTTGAAAGGGAGGAGAGACAGTGGTACAACTGAATTCATTTGTGGTCATATTATGACCACAGTGAAGCCAAAGGCCTCTTGGGACTAGACTCTATTGCTTTCCAGAGCGCAGTGTGAGACATTCCTGGGTTCAGCCACAGGCATGGACAGAGCTGTCCTGTTGAGGGAGCAGTGGTCATTCTGTGGCCACTACTTTCTCTGCCACCCAAAAAAGGAAGCAATGCTACGCCCTTAGAGATAGCAGTGGGTCTGTTGTTTTGCTTTTGAATGTGCTGCACTTGTTTGGATGGTTTGTTCTTTGGCAGCTAAAAAACTGATTGTCAATGTTTTTTTATAGAGAAAAGTGTGATGCCTTAGTCATATATACCCATCAGTCTATTATCTGTGCTGTCTGTGATACTGAGGGTCAGGGGTGGGATATATTACGTGAATGGTAAAATATTACTGCTTGTTTGCAGTAAACACAGGATGTGTTTGTTGGAAGACTGTGGGAGGAAAAATATTCCTGTGCCTTACTTAAGTAAAAGTATCAACAGCCCACATTAAAGTTCTGCAGTTATAACATGATTTAAGTAAAAGTACAGCAATACCACTATCAAAATGTGCTATCACTATTATAATGTTCTAATACAATGAATGATCTGGTGCAAATGAGGAATGTGTAAAACCAAACATGAAAACGTGATTTTTTTTAAAACAGATGCTTTCTGTATATTTTAAGCACCTAATTACCCCACTGTGTTTTTATTGCTCTCCCAGATAGTCAAAGGTCAGAGGTTACTTGGCTACCTTCTATCACTGCCCATAAAGTGTTTACCCCGGACTAAGTGGCAGCTTGAAATAGGCCTTGCTAAAATAGAATAGGTGTAAGTCTCCTCTCATTCTGTTTCTGTGGAGGTGAGCTTGTGTGTGTGTGTGTGTGTGTGTGTGTGTGTGTGTGTGTGTGTGTGTTTGTGTGTGTGTGTGTGTGTGCCTGGTCCAACTTGCCTGCCTCTTCATGCTTTCTGTCATCTGATGATGATACTGTGGTCAAATCTGAATTAGACTTTAATGAGCTCACCCGCTGGAGCAGAAGCACAGACAAACACGAGCAAGTGCATAAACCACAGGATGCACACAAACACACACACACACACACACACATACACAGCCACAAGCTCTTATTCTACTATCTACTTGAGACCTGGAGTAGTGGATAAGACTTCAAACAGGTCCCATAATAGCCTTTTGGTGCTGTGATTGATAACACGGTGCATTTTAAATGAGCTCAGCTTGTGAAGGGCATTTGAAGAAACAGTTAAAAATGGTTCGCTCTCCGAAAAGGTTTCCAGGAAACTGGAAGGTTTCCACTGTCATGGCTTCACACTTGTTAGTACTGAAAAGGCAATTAGGTCCTCTGACGGAGTGGCTGAGAGGGAAAACAGGGGAGGATGTATATCTTCTTATGTGTTACTTAGAAAACAAAAAGAATTGTTTGCTGTTGGGTTTGCAGTTTGTCAGGACTCCAGAGGAACACTGCTTACTTATAAGCCTTTGCTTAACGAGACATTGCATAAAGCTTAAAATTATGGGCCAATGTTTCGCTGGTTAAGTGCTGTCTATGTGGCTGTTGGTTTCCGAAGATTGATGTCAATTTTCATTGTGTTTGTTTGGTAAAAACAGCTACAGCAGCTGTGGGTCCATTTGAGCAACAAGGATTTTTGTCGTGCCTGCACCTTGTATAAACAAATACAAGTATGTGCACGACACTAACGCGATTCACTGATGGAGAAGCCGTCCATTTTGTGAAGTGTACTTAATAAACCGGTGGTTTATTAAGTACACTTCACATCTTCTGTCCTTAGATCCTCAAGTTATATACGGTAAATCTCCCAGAGCATGAAAGCAATTTCTCTAATATGTAAATGTCATTTTTTTAAAAAGTGGATCAGTTCTCTCACCTGACAAATGCACCAGTCTAATCAAACCATCCTGCTAAAAATCAAGCTATTACCTGATACTAGCACCTGTTCTGCAAACTGCTGTGAACAGCAGGTGTGTAGGAGAATCTGAAAGCTCATGTTCTGAATAAACAGAGGAGGAGGGATCATATTTTTCTCAGTGGATATTGATAGTCAGCTCTGGTGACAGACCGTTGTCACCATGTGTTTTTGTTTACTATTCCCAGTGATCGACTCAGTTGGCCAAGCCACTGCATTTCTGGAATAACTGGGATGATGAGGAAAGACGAACAATGAGAAAGAAAACAAATAGTAATATGTGAAGTGAGTGGATGAGACTACGGGGAAACAGATTTCACAAGAGTCCAAAAATATGAGAGGGATGTTTTTCAGTCATTTTCTCAGCTCAGTTGTTCATTTTGTGGACTATGTAAAACAACTACACATCTTACACACATGCTTGTAAAAGGATATGACGGTAGAAAAACTTTTTTCCTGATTTCCATAATAAATAATACGGAAACATGTTTTGGTCATTTTGTCCAAAACTGGCACTTCATGCTGCTCCAACACCTCTTTTAGCAGTTACTAATTCTCCCTCATCTGAGGAGTTGGAGGAGTTAAAGAGAGACTCCTCCAGTCGACTGTGCAGCTCTTTGTGCACACATTCACAGGAGGAGGAGTGACAGGGAATGCCTGTGTGGGTTGTATGCATGCTGCTGCTCAGCACAGACAGACTGTCTCTAAGAGTTACATGGTGAATTTGTGTGCAGCATTTCTTCGACTTCTTATCGATACGCCTTTTTCAACCTATGATATCTGTTGAAGAGTTCAGCTGTGAGCCCATTTCCACTTTGTCCTCCGCTGGAGAGGAAAGCTGTCACAAATTCAGCAGCACAACACGTGAGTAGAACGATCAGTGCTGGAAGATTGTAGAGATTTGTAACAAGAAACTTATACTGCTCAATAACTTACTGACACCAGGTTGTGTATTATCCAAAGACTTGGCGACGCTGTGTTTTATTTGTTAATTCCTTTACTCACTAACCAAGCTCACAAGGCAAGTAAGAAGTTTAATCTTTTACAAAAGCTTTTATTCACTAGTGATTAAAAGTTTGGCTTGTGTTGGGTTGTGCCATATCATCCATGATACAGCTCATAATTCCTCCAAAGAATTTGTTATTTTGTGTTTTTGATGATGTACACTGATCCACATCCCATGCTGACCCCTGTCCACCACAACATTAAAACCAGCAGGTGGATTTAATGTTGTAGCTAATCGGTGTGGATGCATTTTACGTACATCGTAACACGGGGTGTCTCAGATGCACCTGCAAACACAAGTGACAAGCATTCCGCCTCTTCAAACACAAACGGCACCAATGTGAAGAGGAGGTCATGGCAGATGCTCAACAAACAACAGTAATAATCTCTTTCTATAGAGGTATTGTTTGCCAGTTATTCTGCCCTACAAAGAACAAACTGATACTTTTTATCACTGTTAGTCTTTGCAAGCACTCTACACTGAAAACTTATGTGACAACGACTAATTGTTGAATAGCACTAGTCTAATATAGCCATTTATATTGTCACAGTAACGTTACAAAATGTCATGACACATCGCAGTCAAACAATCACAATGTGCCTTCAAAGATCATTCAGGTTTAATAAAGTTTAAACCTAAACTCAAAATAAATCGTTAAGACGCAAAAAAAAAAAAAAGCAAACTGATGAACTGCGTTCTACTGGTGTTAATCCCCCAGGTTAGCTAATGAATAAACAAGTAATAAACTGTTAATAATTAGGTAATAACATCGTAAATTGTCAGATTATTACCTGAACATTCAGCTTCACATTAGCAGTACAGCAGTGTTTAAGCAATAGTGATGGCACTAATGTCCAAAATCTGCAAAAATACAAATCACGTTGTAATTGGAATTATACTTAAACTGTGCATAAAGTGTTGTTGAGCTGCGGAAATGTAGATTTCATGTAATGTAGCAATTTCTAGCAAGTGTCCTTGATTTCTCTCTGTAGACTTGTTTTCTGAAGCCATTAAGTTACTGTTTATCCAAGGTCCAATAAGCATTTCCCTGTGTGGGGTGTGGCATTGTGTTGTTTTGCACTTTCTCTCCAGGAGGTTAATACTTTTCCTCTTTCATCCCACACACTAGTAACAAGAAGAAGTCTGTCTTCCTGTCCCAACAGTGTTGGCTGTACAGATTATTTATTGCTACATTTTTGTAGCAAGAGAATATGGTTTAAATGAGTCAAGTCAAATGTAAGATTGTATTTGTATTGCCTGCTGAGCTACAGGCAAGGGTGGGGTTAGAGGGGGGTTATATAATCCTAGTGGATAGAAGTTGATGCAACAGAATGATATCACTGCTGAGACTATGTTTGGGCCCAATGGCTGAATTGGATTCAAATAGTCCATTCGCCCAAGTGTAGTTGAAGAACCAGGTGAGCAATAAATTACAGCAGACATCAGTGAAATATAGCCATTACTAATTCTAAATCCATGCACTGTTTCCATTCTATTTCCATTCAGTAATTGATGATTGCTAAATCTGATCTTCAAACTGCATTTTCATCTGGTTCTTGAGCTGCCTTCAGCTCAAATAAGTATCTCAGTGTTATTTTAAAATCAATGCTCACTTAAAATGTAATTGCTACAACAGGTTTTCTGAGTCTAACTAAAGAAAGAAATTAGTGTGACTTTATTTAAGATGTGATTTGGAGGCTCAACACACTTGAAATCAGTTGCACATTCTTACACTTCTCTTAACAACCTGACTGATCTCGCTGAAACACAGATATTGTTGAGAATGTGGCATTTCACCAAGAAGATGCAGAGGCGAATTGTCTGGCCTTTTGTGTTGGCAACAGGATTCCATGCTATCAGTCCCACAGTCTGGTCCGGGGTTTTGGGCGGATTAAACTGCTTTGACTACAAACTTTGCCCAGTTCAGATTGCGTAACAGCCAAGACGGAAGAATAAAGGCCTTCTAGTAAAGTCTGCAATGGACACAAAGGGAACAAATGCCTTGTGTTGTGTCCATGTTTGGAATCTGGCTGTCGGGGTACAGGGGTCAGAGTTTCCGCTAGGTGACAGTTACTGAATCTAGTAACTGCTGAGTAGATGTTTTAACGGTGTGAGTGCTACATCTAATATAGTAGAAACTTCCACTTTGTACTATTGCATGAGTATTCTAGAGACCTTTTCAGGGCCTGGCTAATCCAGAGAGAGAGTATATGCTACTTACCTACTGCCCATAATGTGTGGGATTGAATGGGTGTTCTGTTAGTTCCTTATGGATACAGATTTACTCCAGCTGTTGGCTAGACACACACTCTCCATTTTCCTCTTCTCCAGCCATCTTTACACAGCTGATCTGGCCAAAAATGCCATACCAGAGCCAGACAGAATTAATCACGATCACTTTCCACAAGCTCTTCTCAAAAGATCTGCCCTTTATCCATCTTGAGTCCAGCATTGATATTTTTTGTACAGGACCCACAGAAAACGCTTTGTCTCGGTCAACACAAAATACTTCTTGTGGATAATGTGGTAGTGTGTATGGTTCGTATTTTCACATTAATAATTTGTAGGCTTGACTTTATCAGGTGTTTTGTAGTCAACCCAACTAGCTGGTGAAAGTCAAACATCCATACTTAATAAAAGTGATGAAGGGCTTTTTGTGCTTGCTTGTGATGCATGATGGCTTTGCAGTCATATAGTTTTTATTTATACTATCCTTTCAAAACCATTCCCTTTATCTCTCTGCTTTAGGATTTGTGATGTTTAGATGGAGAAAACTTGGAGAAATTAGAGTTTCACATTATGTTCATGTTTCAGGTGTGGCCTTGGGGAAACCTTTTGCATGGGCCACTTGAGGCCCCTTAGCTCACTGAATAGTCCTCTCTTCACGAGGAGAAAGGAACCACATTTTCATTTTGGGTCTGGGCCAAGTAGTTCTGTTCATGCACAAGCCCTTCTTTGTCGTAACAGCTTTGTTGTACTGCATCATACAAACCTTATAGGATGAAGAACACATACTGGCCAAGACTTTGTATTAGCAATTGTGAACCTTCTTCATGTCCAGGAGTCCTACAGGGGACATGGTGGCCACTGCCCACATTTAGCCTCTAATACATATACCTTTTCTTAGTCACGTGTCCCTACCAATCAAACCCAGGAAGGGAGGAAGCTGGTGAGGGATCATGCCCTTGTCACTGAACCAGTTTAAGACATCCTCATGAATGGAGTTTGCCATTCAGGTCAGGACTTTAGGTTCTTGTTGACAGGTGCAAGTGGTGTCATACAGCAGGGGGACTGTGGCAAGCAACTGGTTGATCCAGTTTGGGAAAGAAATGCAGAAATATACTTTGAATACAAAAACCTGGAAAGGTTGGACCACTAGTGCCTCATATGCCAAACAAATATTGTTGCCTGACAGTACTCAAAACATTATTAAAGGCTTAACCTACTGTAAAGAGTTATTTAGACACAGTTCTAATACCAGGAAGTATCAGGTCAGAAGGAAGCATTGTCTGAAGCTTAATAGTATGCTGATTAGAACAGGAGCTGACAAAAGATAGTTTGAGGAAGTTCTGTATAAACTATCAAGACTTCAAACAAAATGATTGTGGTTGTGTCTATGTAGTCTCACACCAGAGCTGGCAACAGTTAGCCCATAGAAGCTTCTCCTCACCTCTAGAACAAGATAGCTACACTACAATCAGTTCATCAGACAGTCTCCTCTTTTGACCCTTAAGATTTTGCCTTCGCAGCCTTGCTCTAACAGTATACTGAATATTTCTACAGTATACATCTATATGTGTATATCTGAGGATGGATCAATATGCCTCTCCCGCCTGTTCCAAACCACCCTCCATTACCTTGTCCTTTGTTTTGCCATTCCTAGCAAGTTTGCACTCACACACATTGATCCACAGCAAGCTTTAATGTATTTTTAATGAGTTGCAGAGCAAATGTTCATTAAGCTAGTAGGAGTTTCTGTACTTACATTTCACTAAGCTTTTTGGAGTTATAGGTGTTAGCAACAGCTATATTGTATTTAAAGGTACTGTGCACATTACATTTATATCTTAGTTAGTTTGAAATAAACATTATGAGTGAATCATCTTGTAAGGCATGTACCAAGTTTTCTCACAATCAGTAAGCCATTAACAGAACTACAGGGATGCTTTATTTTATCAGGTTACCTTCACGAATTCTCTGTTGACTCTTATTTCATCAGCCTTCTCTGATCCTCACAAGCCGAATAAATTCAGCTCAGAAGATGTAATTACTTCTTGTGTAGATCATTTACAAGGCCGCAGTATTACCTTAATAGTTGTCCTTGGTCCCTCACATACAGTAAAGGCATGCTTTGTTGGCAAATCAATAGTTCAGCCATTAACTTTTACCAAAAATGGCAGCAGGCTATACTTACGTATTGTTACACTATGACATACAGACAAGTGTAAATACACTTAGAGCTTTATTCTCATCTGGCTATTAGTGGTTGCAGCAGTTAATGCCTAAAGGGAAGTTCTCAGAAGTTTCATCATTGCTTTTTATTAATGTCACACTTGTGGCCAGTAGACATGCCCACCCATTCTGTCGCACACACATCCACAAGCACAGAGTAGCACATGGTGTTACATGGTGTTTGTCCATGTACGCTACAGGGGAAACATGCTATTTCCGCTGTGAAGGGGAATCTAATGCTACAGAGGTCAGGGCTCAAAGTTCAAAGGTTAAGAGGTCACATAGCTGCACCATCTGGCCCACGGAAACTCAAAATATCTGGCAACACCTTCCATCCACAACACTTACACTAATTTTATAGAGATCCTTTGTCTTCAGTTTTTAATTTTTACTTGTGCCTATCTTTGCGCTGCATCACACTGCATTTTATAATCATGACGTTCCGGTCTTGTCTGCTGCTGCTTTCTAAAGCGTTTTTGGTAGACGTAAGCATTTCTACCCCTCTATAACGAAGATTGTATTGTGAGATGGCCAATTAGTCATTCCACAATGGTCAGATGCGGTCCCCTCTGCGCCTGTGGTTGTATATTTAGGGCTATGGGATCAGGACTACAGACATTCTCCTCTGACTAATGTGCTTGGGATCACAGCATAAGTATTTACCTCCTGTGGAGCATATAAAGATCCACCAAGCAGAACACACACTGCAAGATATCACTGTGTGTGTTACACATACACATTCCCTTTCTTATCACATGAAAGAACCCTGTCAAAGGTTATTCGTGGAGACTTACATGTCTCCATTTCAACCAAATGAAAACAGCAGCAGTCATAGCACCACACACAGAAGCAGCCTCAACATAAATAGTCTGCTTTCTGTAATAAAGTCTCTCAAGTGTAAAGTGACAGATTAGATTTCCTGTATTACAAATGGGGATTCTGTGGATCATCAGTCACGTTGTCTCTAAAGTGAAGGCATGAGCTAGTTAAACAGGACCGATGAAACTTTTCTTTCATCAGATGTGAGAGTGGGACTGTGCACAGCTGGGCTCATCGCAGCCATCATCATCGCCCGCTTACTGAAAGAATAGAGAGAGAGGCCAGAGAAATTATGTAAGGGTAGAAAGAAAGATGATAAGAAAGAGCTGAAGCAGAGAAAAGTAGAGAGTTGGTGTGACTCTGTGAGTCAAATGAGGAAAACACTATCGCATTGCAATCCATTATCATCCAACATCCAATGAGTTTATTTGAAATGCAGATGTCAATACTGTAGGCCAAAGTCACACATTTTGTTGTTATCAACCAGATTGATGAATGCGGTTGTTGTCAATTGTTCTGGATTGGTGGTTTGCAATAATAAAGTGACTGTCCTGCATGCAAATGTGCACAGATGACTAGATGACATGACCTGAACCGCATACTGAAGAACTATCATGCTATGGGAAAAAGCTTGTGCTGTGTAAGAGTTTACGTGCATGGGTGTGTGTATATGTGCCTTTTAAGTTACAGGTTAAAAGCTATTCAATGTATCATTCTATTTTTTACCCGGCAAACTTCTGTTTTCTCCATCTGTCTGCAGCAGGGTGGAGTTTTCTCCCTGCGTCCCAGCTTGGACAGAGCTTGTTAAAGGATTGTTGTTGGACTAAGTAGCTCTTTCCATTACACGGGTGGTTTCAACACCAGTCGAGCTAAAGGAGGAGCATCTTTGTGTTTATGTGAGCATGGAAGTAGCGTACATCCATGAATCTCCTTGAAAGTACATGCAATAATGTGCATTTTTCAGTAGTTTTTGTCAGTCATTTTTCCCAGTCGAGTTACTGGGAAGAAGTTGGCATGTTGAGTTAGGCTTTACTTTGTGAAATAGAAACAGTATACGGCAGAAGGGGGTGTGTGCGAGAGTCTAACGTAATGGGACTGATGTCATTCTATCGAACTCTGGATTTCAGTGGCCCCCTGCCCCCCGCCCAAGCTGTTGTGATAGACTTTCCACACATGCGCACACAGCAGGGGCAGCCTTTATACTAGTGTGAGCCACTGAGCAGCCAGTGGCAACAGCAGCTCTCCTCATCTGGCCAGAAAGCAAGCTGTTGAGAAGAAGGAGAAGTGGAGGAGGAGGACAACTCCCCCAACTCCTGCTGTAATTTCTTGTTGTCCCACCCCGTGGGCTCGGAAGCTGTGCTTTCCCCAGCTTAGTTTGGGACCACACCATTGTCCACTGCTCACACAGGTAGGGGAACATTCTCCTGGGGAGGTGTTTCTGCTCTTTCCGTTAACAAGGCTTTGACTTATTTTAAGGTGACTTGTTGAAGTTTTCTAGCTCAGACTCACTTGTGATGTGAAATCTGTTCTTTGACATGTTAATTGTGTGAGTCACATTTGGCTACTGTGCAGGTGATTATAAAGGTACTGAAATGGAGAAAGTGAGGGAAGCTCCTCTTTCACGACGTAAGTCTATGTTTATCAGCATGACTGATGCATTAGAAGTGTGTGTGCACGCTCATGTAGACAGAAGCGTGTGCGTATGCAGTTTCTGAAACTGCGTTAGTGTGTAAAGATGACTTGATTTGGAGCCTCCTGTTTTGTTAACTAACTTTCCAGGGGGTACAACACTGACTTTAGTGGAGAATCCACAAAAGGAGCTGCAAAGTATCTGAATATTTGTATCATAATACTACTATGGTCTGTGCTGACCATAGTAATCAAGACAAATCTTGAGGTTTGATACAGTGAACTTACCAGACCACGAGTGATGAATAATGTGCACAAATGGAATTATTAGACTAGACATGCTAGAAGCTGCCATAGCTTCTTTTTCCTGCATGTGGTCCACCAATGCACCAATCAAAGCAAACCCACTAATGGATTAGTTCACTGTGTTTGACCAAAAGCTAACAGATTTGTTTCTACCAGCACACTGACAGTACAGCAGCTTCAGTGCACCATTCCCTTGGTACGTTGCCCGGTGCCCGCCAAGGAAACTTTGCAGCACCAAACTTGTGCAACGCCCACCAAGCACCATTACAGAGCCCCATATTCACTAAAGCTGAGATGGAGACATCTGTAAGTAAAAGACACACAGACTGCTTCTTTGTGCAGCTCCACTCCCATTTGAACAATCTGATTTGGTTACCAGGACACACCTCAATGGTTTCCGTAGTTCCTTGGGAATAAGGGAAAAAGAGTTAGTTAATAAAGTATTGTTATTCTTTTCTCCTTCCTGAAGAAAATAAATATGTATAAAGTACTGTATATATACGTATACATCTACCAGATCTTAGTTAGCTGTAAAAGGCATAGAAATGTGTGTGTGCGTTTGTGAGTGTGTGTGCATCTTTCAACCTTGTCGCACAGTATGTTGAACTTTTGTTTTCATTTGGGTTTGAGAGGCCTGAAAAAGCCTTCAGGCCCCTCATACGCAATGAGGCTCTTTTTCCAGTGATGACTAAATTCTTCTGATTAGGGGACTCTACTTCCTTTTTACTAGACGTGGGTGTGGCTGTGTGTGAACGTGCAGTGTGTGTGTGAGTGTGTGTGTCTGTGTGTACATGTGCAGTTGTGTTCAGTAAACAACATTAGCAACATTCCAATCCGAGTTTATGAGCGAACAAATCGCCAGATTAAAAGTCTGTGATGTCCATTCATCCACTCATTTTTTTACATCAGCGTATCCTGTCAACACTTGTGGGGACCTTAAGCAAATGAAAATCAACAGCTGATTTATCTTCTATTATTCTGGTGTTATTCAGGTGGCACAGATTATTCTTAATGGTCTGAGAAAAGTGCAAGGCAGGCTCCTGTGACTTCATCGTTTTTTCCATAGTGCCTGCCACAGACCCCGCTCATTTCCTGAAGCTGGCAGAATAGATGGACATGAGCCAGTGTTTAATTTAACTGCAGCTATTTTAGCTGTGCCCACACAATCTCCCAATGCTCCTGCTTCTGTCTCTAGTTCATCACATTTTGCTCTTAAATGTCTGAATAAATTGTGTGCTTATATTTAGAACATTTATTTCTGGAATAGCCAAAGAACAGTGCCTCTATAAATTCTTGGGTAACAAATGTAATAAATGGTTGATTGTTGTATTTGGCTTAATCTGAGTGTAATGAGCCCTTTTCATATTTGTTTGTTTTAGAAGTCATCCATACCCAAGGACCACTGGATGGCAGCCTCTATGCCAAAGTTCGCAAAAAGGAGTCTGTTGACGGAACACTGACTGCAAACGGCCTTCCACCCACTGCTGTTGATCATGCCCTGACCGCAGTGGATCATGCCTTATCAGTGAGCAGCGACTCAGGAAACTCTACTGCCTCTATCAAAACTGACCGAACTGATGAAGCAGCAGCAGTGCCTCAGATTTCCGCAGTGAGCCAGACACACGTTCCTGTGGGTGACGAGCCACCCTCAGTCCTTCATCACGCCCCACCTGTCCAACAACCTATCAGTCCTCAAGAGAAACAGGAGCTGGAACAGCTTCTGAGTGGCTTGGAGGGGCCCATGCACCGACAGGGGTACCTGTCTACCCCAACATCTGCTACTGGGAGGATGCTCCACCTGGTGCCTGCGCAGGTCCATGTCAATGGACATAGCAGCATTGACCGTGAAACTGATATTTTAGATGATGAGCTGCCTACCAGTCAAGAGGGCAACAGTGTAGACAGCCTGGGAACATTCTCCTCCACAGAAGGTCGGGCTACACCAGCTGATCTCTACTACCAGTCGGAGTCACTTATCAACGGCCAGGACCATGTACCATATCTGGAGCGCAATGTCCCAGAAAAGCCACTGGAAACCGTCCAACAACAGGTTGCCATATCCAACAGACCTGCCACTATGACACAAAGTGATTCCCTCCCATCTTCGGGTTGTTACATAGCCACCCAGAATGGCAATCTGTACCGCTCTCAGTCATTTGGTGCAGAGCCAAAATCTATGCCCCAAGCTCCCACTCGCACCACCAGTAGCAGAGATGCCGTCCAGCGTGGACTGAATGTTTGGCAGCGGTTTGGTGTACCTGAGGAGCCGGTAACTGAAGGCCTTACTTTTAGTCCACCACCTTCTGTAGCAGTGATTCCCAGTCACCACAGCCTTCCACAGTTTCCTCATCGCCACAGCGCCTCCCAACAAGAGATTGAGAAATCTATTGAAACCCTTAATCTTCTGATGTTGGACCTGGAACCAGGCCGCTCACTGGTTTCAAAATCCCAAAGTGCTCCACTGCAGGAAAACAATCTTGTGGTGACCACACAGCCTTCCTTCTCCCAGAGCCAAACCAGGCCTTCCTACGATGATGCCAATCACACCCACTTTTCTGGTCCCGTGTCCAGCCTGGCTAGCCACTCATCACTGGCTCAAATGTCACCTGGGAAGCCTAGTACACCAGAACCTGCTCCTGTACAGGGACCTCTGAGTTACACTTCTGAAATCGCAAGTAGTGCTCCCTCGCAAGCCTCCCCTACTGAAGCTGGACACATCCAGCTCAAGTTCATCAACAACTACCCAGCAAGCACACTGTATAAGTCTGTAGAGGTCTCTGAGCCCCAGAGAAGCCCTAGTGCTGCATCAGCATCACCCCAGCCAAGAGACAGTGAGCCTGATGAAGTCTTCAATGTTGAAGGTCTGGTGGCCCAAAGAGTGGCTGGTAAGATTTGCCATTGACTGTATTTCATCTTGATTCCCTGCTCCATTTATGGCCTCAGCACCTTCAGTTGAAAAACCACATATTATTCAGTGGGGGGTTGTATCTTCAAAGGGATTTATATAATGATGTTGCCTGGGGGAAATAGCAATTCTCAGGAGTCTATGAGATAACAAAAACTGGTTTTAATTGTAATTCATTCAACATTTGTGTTAGAAACTCACAGTAGCAAACAGTTTGCAGCTTGTATTGATTAAGTATTATTCATTGTTCCAGTGAGAGTGAAATGAGTGACGCCATCAGACATGCCCTGTACACACATTTCTATTGCTCCTTTCTTGCCTCATTTTGTGAGTGTCACCTCATTAGCGCCCATCACTCAGGATCAAACAAGAAGTGTTTTCTCCAGTCCAGCAGGTTGACTGTGCTTGGATAAGCACATCAGACAGAGCAGTAAGAAATGGACAGTCATTGGTGTGATGGCTGAGACATCATATAACAACCAGCAGATAAAGGTGGTTTCCTGCAATCAACAATACAGTTCACTTCACTTTACTGCCATTTACGTAAGTGTAGAGTAAGTGGTCATATTACACAATAGGAGCTAAAAATGTAGCATATTTTATGTGTGAGGTTAATGAGAACCATCTATGATTGATTTCTTCTTCCTGTTTGGAGACAGTAAAAACAACGTAGTATTACTTAGAGAAAGGGCAGCATACACATCAGCACTAAAAGTCAGTCACCTAAAATGTCAGTTTCCTTCCTACCGTCTTATCTTCTCTTGTTCTTGTCATAGGCGAAACCTCGTCTCCTGTCTTGTTTTACTTTTAGTTTTATCACCATCATTCATCTGTCTCTTTCTCTCTCATCGTTCATCTTTTTACCCAGAATACTCGGCTCGTGTCCAAAGCGTCATCCCCAGTATGACCTCTGAGCACCGTCGTTCTCACTCCCTTTCGGGTTGGTTTTCCCACTCTGTCTGAGGGAACACTTAAAAAAAGAAAAAGCCCTTTTTTTCCAAGTGTTTCTTCAACCCAAGTTCAAGTCTGTATCTGTTTTGCCTTTGGGTGTGGTGGTTTGTGGTTTGCATTTATTTCTCATTTCTTACTTCTAATAATTGACTCCCCCTGTCTGCAGCTGCTCACTGTGTCTTTTTGTTTCACTTCCTCTTTCTCCCTTTCATACATAACATATTCTTCTTTGTCATCACTGGGTTTGCAAAGCAGCATCAAACTAACCACCCAATAATGCAGTTTTCTAACTCAAGGTAAGAGAATTACCCCAACTGTGGCATAGGAAGAAAAACTAAATTGGATAATGTTGAAGTTTCACAAGAATGAGACAAGGGAAGCACAAAGGAGGCTCTGTCCTCTGCCAGGAGAGTGCATGTCACAAGATCCGTTTTGCCAAACTTGGAGAACAATACAGAGGCCAGGATACACTGGCCTCATTCAGGGCTGTTTTTTTTTTCACTTGCACTATTTTAAAGATTTACAAAGCCAGACAAAAGATACCAAATCTAGGAGAGACCACAGTCCTAGTTGGAAACATCACTAAAGCTGTACGTGTCCACTGAGAGACGGCCACTACAATGCAGACAGGATTGTTCTGTGTGGTGCCCTAGACTGGCAGGAGCTCGTCTGACCTCTTTACCAAAGACAGCTAGATCACTTTAAGTGATGCAACCAACCATGTCAGTGTTAAATGTTACAGAGTGGAGCTGGGATTGTGGAGATGATACAGCATAAAGCTGCAATTATATCAACAGACACAGTTTTATTCAATATTAAACAAGAATCAGAGTCAGAGTGTCTGTTTTTTAAACACAACATTGGAAATTGATCTAAAATTGTTCTGTATTTATCTTTCCGGGATCATAATCTCTGAACTCTTACCTCAGATACACTTTCTCAGTTGCAGTTGTGCACATATGAAGATTGTGTTTTCTTGTTTTTCTCCATTAAAAAGAAATAAGAGAAACCAGCAGGATCACTTATCAGGTTAATGTATTTGGATTCAGCCCTGTGATAGCACTTTTTTAAATAGCTGAGAAATGGTAAAAGAGAGAGAGAAAAAAGTCAGTACTGGGGATCTCCAGCCATCCCAGCTGGAAGCCATTAGTCGTCACCAGGGCAACAGCGCAGTGTTTGACAGTGCTCTGCTGTACCGTGCTGCATCGTGGGTACATCTGGTTCTTCGTTTACAGGCTCGGTGCGATGGTGGCTACGTTGCTCTTTGGGGGGTGTTGACTACATGCTTTTCGAAGCTGTCATTTCCAAGATTTTTTTACCAACACCCTGCCAACAACGAGCCATTTGAAGCTGGAGATAAATAAAGCATCCAAAACAGATGGCACTTGTTTATCACGGATTTCTCTACATTATGTTAAAAAGTACATTAAAAAGTGTGATTTGATGGAAAAGGTATTTTTTGAACGCCTCAGATTCTTTACTTATGCTGCAGTGACAGCTAACTGCATTCCTTACTCTTTAACAGTTCAAATCTTCACAGCTGTTATCACTAACTTTTCACTTCAAAGTGAACTTGACTGAAGGAGCTGTTAATATTTTCACCGTTTCCATAACAGTTGGGCTCGTAGGGTGTGTATACGTGTATTTTTCCCATTTATGGAAATTTGGCAGCATCAAGCTGTCAGGAACCTTCACTCTTATTTTGAAGATCACTATTGGACATTATTTCACCTGGCTAGCAGTCATTCTGTCATTTCGGTGAAAGGAGATGATGAAAGTAGAAGTAAGTTAAAGAAAAAATGCAAAGGAAAGTGACAGAATTTAAAAGAAAAAGAAAGTAGCCAACTGCCACAGCTGAAACATCACATTTTACCACTATTGTTTTTTCCTTCTTTCTCCCATAAACCTTCATCTCATTCCAAATCACAGTGTAGCCAGTGATTTGTGTCTCTGACACAGGCTTTGCAGTTTAGGCCAGTACTTCATGCTTTGCTACTTTGACTCACCGGTCAGTGGCATCGCATATTGGCTTAAAACTCTTAACTCAAATCCTGTTTGTTTTATACTTCCAGCTTTCTCTCTCTCTCTCTCTCTCTCTCTCTCTCTCTCTCTCTCTCTCTCTCTCTCTCTCTCTCTCTCTCTCTCTCTC
>JAUYWH010000013.1:19546181-19560519 GCA_034779795.1 Ctenopoma multispine
TCTCTCTCTCTCTCTCTCTCTCTCTCTCTCTCTCTCTCTCTCTCTCTCTCTCTCTCTCTCTCTCTCTCTCTCTCCCTGGCTCCCCCAGTTCACACCAGATTATCTAAAATGAGCTTACTGGCTGCTTTGAGGTTCATCCAGAACTGACCACATTGTGGCATTAGATAACTAACATTCAGTTTACACCAGTGTATCAAAAAGTCTGAACTTTTTTCGCTGATGTGACTATCGCAGTATACAACACATTTCCAAGGACCTGTTCTGTTAAGGATATCACTATTGAATTAATACATTTTGTTTATTTCTGATGACTTAATGAATTCCAGTTTTATCAGCAGTTAGCTTTGCGTGTATGCATGTTAAATTTAATGGTTTGACGAACCACAGCCTGCAGCAAATGCTTTGCAGTGTTTCAATATACAAAATGCACTCTACAGCTCATGCAGCGAGCATTCACAATGGCTGGCAACTATTAACATCTGATGACAGTGATGGGATTGCTGGAGGACAGCAGCATAATAGAGTAGCAGTGACTATCCATTGGTGAAAATTGATTAAACAATGATTTATTCATCTCAGGTGTCCAAGCCCGTGCAGTGTCATTGGATGAGCCTGCAACTGTGCCCCGACGTCGCATCACCAGCGATGGGCAATACCAGAACAGTCCTGATGAAGGTTCCTCTCCGGATGTACCAGTTCGTTCCCCCGTTCGCTGTGTTTCCCCAGAGTTTGTCAGTGCCATAGCGATGAACCCCGGGGGGCGGCCCAAGGAGGTAGAGAGGAAGGACACTTTTGTTTTCACACTTTTTCTTCCTCACATTGATGTGCATTTGAGTTTTCATCCCATTGTTCTTCACTTCAGAGGAATATGCACAGCTACCGGGAGGCCTTTGAGGAAATGGAAGGAGGTCCAGTCAGCCCTACACCCACAGTTGGTGGTGAGGTGTTTCCCCAAACCCCTGCCTTCCCCATCTCGCCGCAAACCCCTTACTTCAACCTGTGTAAGTTCCTCCCTCCGGCTGACAGAGGGCACTGTGGACCTCAGGCGTAGCTAATTATTGTAGAAGATAAAGTGCTTTTCATCCTTACTAAAGGTTGTGTTTTATTACAGATAATTATTTTTATAATTGATGTTAGATTTGTGTCCTGCGTTATCTCAAGTTTATTCATAGACACAAATATCAAAGATTGACAAGTTATTCCAGACATGTACAACCACATGTTTTTTTTATGTTACCTGGCAAAAAGGATTAGCCTGTGGTTTTGAAATGCAATCCAGATGTTTCTAGTAGTGGAAAAGATATTTGAAAGTGTTGGTTTGGTAAAGCACAGACAAAATGTGTCAAAGGTATTAGACAACATATTATGTTTGAATCTGTCAATAGATATACATAATTTTTTTTAGTGACGAGGAAAATAACTTTACTACTTATATATGTCTTTATGTTTTGTTAAAAACTTGGCAGACTTTCAAGGTACTTTATCTTGACTTGCGGTAATTTCTCTCTTTCTGAGTAGTGAAAAAGTACCCCTACGATTACCTTATCCAATTTTCATTCAGATTATAAATGAGCTGCATTTCCAATATCTAGCACATGACTGCGAAGTAGCAGCGTTCTGGCCTTGTTTTTGGCTCGTCAAAATGCCTGCGTGGCCACGTCTCGTGAAAGACAGATTCCCTCTTTTCACACAAGAATGTCTGCAGTCATCATTCAGGGGGTTGGAGAATCAGAAAGAAGGGAAAGAGAGGCCAAGCCACTCTAGTGTAATTCGGCCAGCTGCTTGATCATGTCTCTTTTTAGAGGGACTGTTCCAGCAAGTCCAGCAGACAGAACAAATACAGGCAAACCAACAACCTTACACACAGTTAAGGACAAGTATACAAAACACCCCTCTTTCCCTCTATAACCTCTCTCTTAGTTTCACATACACCCCGCACTAAAACAAGATCATGTCAAGTATTGGGCAACGGGTCGTTTGCCAACTCTACCAATTACCTCATCCAGTCCTCTCTCTCCCACAGGGCACACCCATAAAAGTTAGTCATAAAAACACACACACACCATATTTTTAACACACTCACACTGTGGAATAACATCCCTCCTTCCCCTTAATGTGGGAACATTGCATACACAATGACATGAAGAATTTTTCTGAGATAAACAAAGAGTCTTAAATCCTAAAGTAAATGTTTGTGAGAGATGAAGATAAATGCTTTGGAATCCTCACATCACGTGTGTTTTTAAGGTCTTCATGAACCAAAAAACAGATTATCTGATCACACAGTGTGTTTAACTGGTGTCAGTTTTCCAGATCCTAGCAAAACGTGTTGTAAGTGCATGTTAGCTGACTGATTTGTGCACATGACACCATTATCTGCATAGAGTGTCTTTAAATCATATTCCCCAAGTTGTCCCCCACTTATCCTGCCACACACACATACACCACCCATGATTAAATGTGTGACACATCTAGGTTGCAAGTACAAAGAATTGATTTGGATTCTTTGGTAAGTGGACGATGCACGTCTCTCTACCGGAGTTCCACTGTTTCACGGTGTCAGCCATATTGATCCCCATCCCCAAATCCCTATCCCCGTGTCTCTGCCCGAGTGACCTTTTACTTATCACTTATCACAATCCTGCACCGCTTTGGCATGAGAGTCACATGAGAGCAGCACCAGCAAAACAAAGTAAACAACCTGGAGCTCTTTTGCTGATTAAATATATACAGCATGTGGAGTCAAATCAAAAGAATGACATGCACGTTCATTAAATTAACTGCAACACGTGCATTAACAAATTAAACACAAACTGCATAAATCTATACATATAAAGCACACAAACACATATTCACTGAGGACTCCTGCACTCTCAGCAGCTGCTGCTCTCTTTGTTCCTGTTGTCATCTGTGTTTGGGTTCCTATTGCTGCCTTTTTTCACCACAACCAGCATCCTGCCTGTCCTCCCCCGGCAGTCTTAATTACCCATCCATTTATGTTTTTTTTTTTATGTCCATATGATTCTTTTTGTTTACGCTGGAGGGGGATAAAAGGAGTAGTTGGCACTGTAATAGAAGATGAGTTAAAAGACAGATTCATGTAGTGAAAGAAGTCACTCAGAATACGATTACATTAATATCAAAGATGTTACTGTAAGTGAGTATGGCTCTTGTAAGGCTCTACTCCTCATCTTTCCCTCTGGTGTTACTTTAGCAGAGACTGTGTCAAAGATTTCATGGACGGCAAGAACATATCCTTAGAAGAAATGCAGAAATGTTAGCATCACCGCACCACTGCAGAATGTAAAACCAAAAGTATCTGTGGTGTCTGAACAATTCACAAATATAACAACACAAATGAGGAGTTAAAAACAGCATTTTTAAGTTCTTGGGGGAAGCAAGTGTATCTTCCCCATGTGTCCTTAATGAGTTCAGTTTGACCCAGCTCTGCTTTGAGACACATCTTACTCTGCTAAACGGTAGAGCGAGGTGGTGTCACAGTCCAAAGGTTTGTTGCATCGTGATTGATCACATGCATGTTTTTCCCCTCCATCAGAGCATGAGGCTTGGGCACACCCCTCTGAACAGGTTGTTCTTATCTGTGTTAACCTGTGTTGATGCATATTAATGTCTTTCATTGACAGCTGTTTACCTGTGATTAGGGTGACTGGAGACCAAATTTAAACTGCCTAGAATGACATTACAAATCAGCCCACATGGATTTTAAATCAACTCTAGCAAGCTCTTCTAATTGTTAGACTGCAACAACAGGTAGCAGCTGTCAAGGTGGCTGTGATGAGCATGTGATAATAACTGTCTGTTTGGCCTCAGGTCGATCCCCTCCTGGTCTTGCCAAGACTCCATTGTCAGCCCTGGGGTTGAAGCCCCACAACCCAGCAGAAATCCTCCTCAATCAAACAGGCTCAGGTTGGTGGATACACTCAGCAGTCCACATATGGAAGCGACGCATTGACTTAATCCATGTTATACTTTTTAATCCTAAAATGTGTGTTTACATGAGCAATGTTTGTAAGTATGATCAGTAGAAAAACCCAACACTGCAATGAAATGTACATGGTCAACAATCAGTGATTAGGCATTTGAATTGCATCAGTCTTTTATCCCTTAAACCTAGCAGCTAGTATAGCAACACAAGGTTGTCGACCTTTAGTCACCATATGCTCTACAAAAGACTAAATTTGAAATCTAACCTCTAATATATCCCATCAATTGAGGTCCTCAGACATTCTCAGTTTGACACACAACTCCGCATTAAAACCTAATCTAATGTGTGAGTGTGGCACATAAATAACTTCTAGCTGCATTCCTGTACCACTCTTCCTTTACACTCTTCTCTCTGGATTATCTCCAATGATGCTCCACAGATGATGAGAGCAGTGAGGGTGAGGAAGGTAAGAGCGCTGTTGAAATGCCACGTGTCATCATCAAACATCAAGTCTGTAATTTTATCCACCTCATTTGTCCACATACTCTTTCTTATTATGTGGTCAAACCAGTTCCAATTTCATGTCTTCATGAAACCACTCTGTAGGATTACAGTTTCCACTGACTTTGTGAGACCTATTTGGTTCTGTTCTTTTTTTGCGTTGTATCTCCATTATTGACTATGATTACTCACAAACTATTATCACGTACTGTACAGCAAGAACAAGCTTTGTAGATGTATGGCTCATAGACAAACCTTTTCCTCTGACCTGCAGCGCCAAGAAGTTATGTCGAGTCCGTGGCGAGGTCGGCAGTAGCAGGTGGAGAGCCACACACGTCACCTAGGAGCCTTAGCCCACCGGGGGAGACTGCAAGCCAACAGCGAAGTCAGAGTCCCTCCTCCCACACGCTGAACCCACCTTTGTCCAGCAGCAGTCCCATCCAGAGCTCACAGGGGTGAGTCAAATACACCATCCACAATCAGTCTTTACATGCTTTTCAGTCAGAAACTCTCTGGTTAATAAACCCTCCCAATTTCTTTTCAGTGACAACGCCTTAGCAGAGAGCAGTGTTAGCGCTCTGTCCCAACCCACTACTGATTCAGGATTCCATTCCCAGGCCACAGAGAGCACCTACCCCACTCACACCCTGTCATATCAAACCATAAGTACTCCCACCTCATCCTACCTGGATTCCAGCTCTCCAGCATCTTCCTACCTTGGCACTACTACTCATACACTGTCATACCTTGACCCCAATGCTCTCCTTGGGAGCCATGTGTCCTCAGATCCCAGCCCGCCCACCTCACAAACCTCTCAGACCACACTCAGCCATGGAAGTCCTCATGCGCAGCACCGGACCAACATCATTGGCTCCACTCACAGTCCTGTCCTCCAGCAGCGCTCCGCTAATCACGACAGTTCCCCCATGAGCCAGCAAACATCAACAGTTAATGGCTTTAATGTGGGCATTCCGGGTGCCAGTGGCAGTCCCATCCTCGGTTGTCATCTGTCTCAGGGGGCTCAGAGCAGCCCAGTCCTCAGCAGACAGACCTCTTTTGGACAGGGGTCTGAACGGAGCCCGGTCCTCAGCAGACAACCATCTCTGGGTCAACCTATCCAGAGCAGCCCTGTGCTCAGCCGGCAGCCATCGATCACACTTCCGCATGGAAGTCCGGTTTTGGCCCATCACCCATCTATTACGCAGGTGTCTCAGAGAAGCCCCAGTCTGGACCGTCACCCTATGCACAGCGGGTACAACACACCAGATGAGAGACACGGGAACCTGTCAAGACAGAGCAGCTCCTCTGGCTACCAAGGTCCCCCGACCCCCTCCTTTCCCACCTCACCAGCAGGTTACCTGGATGGGGGGACAATGGGGATGGGTGGAGGATTTAGGCAGGGTAGCCCAGCCCCTGGTTTCCAGCCCCAGCTTCCAGAAAAGAGGCGCATGTCAAGTGGCGACAGACCAAATGGAGCACTGAACGGAAAGATAATGTCCCCCATGAGTGGAGGAAGCACTCCCGGCTACTTCCACACCCTCTCTGACTTCTCAAAGTTCCATATGTCTGGTAAGGACAAACATTATCTTGACTAACATTATACATAGCTGATGCTTCCGTGAATCGCACTGTAACTCATCCTGCGACAGCACTCCCACTCTGGCTTATGTCATAACCACTGTGATGTTCTTTTTGTTGTGATTGCAGATGGAAGTCCTGACAGCAGACTGAATGTCAAGTTTGTCCAAGACACAACCAAGTTCTGGTACAAACCAGAAATTTCCAGGGAGCAAGGTAAGAGCAGGAGTCACTAGGCAAAAAGAGGTTTCTGGCCTTTAGGTATTTTCTGCAGCTCTTACTGATTTGGACATAGATCTGATTAGTGTGCTTTTAGGTGTTTGTTGGAAGGATACTGGGTATCCTTAGATACTATTTTGCACTATGGAACTAGGTCACCAGTCTTTACAGCTGAGTATTCCTATAATCAGTTAAGAATGTGATTGTCTTGTTATTACACTTTCAAGCCTTTTAAATAAAAAAATCTTGGTGTAGTATTTCACAAGCCTGGGGACACTGTGACCTAATCCATTTTGATAAATAAAGTCCACACATGCACCATGTAAATACAAATACACACACGTATATATAATTGTATACACACAGCCTCTCTGTTTTCATGTGTTTTGGTTGTGAGGTCAGTGGCCATCGGTGCTTCCATCTGCTTTTGCTCATGGTTCATATTGAATTATATCATGTTAAACACAAGCACATGAGCAACTGCAGTGACATCAGATACACACACACACAGAGTTTATACATAGTGCCATGCACTCCCAGAAGGAAAGCCACACATATGTAGAGAATTAGGCAACATCAGCATGTGTTGCTCATCTCATCCATCTTCCTTCCTAAAACTGTCACATGTGGACAGGCCGAGGCATTGAACTATATAGCGAAGTAATGGATCTAAAGCTCTTTTTTTTCAACAATGGAGTGTCTGAAACAAAGTGTCATGTTAGAAGTTGTGGTTTTAATGAAATACAGACTGACGGCAGTCTTTTAAACAGACAGTCAGCACTCACTTCACCTTATTCTAGGTCGTTCACCCATCACCCAAGTTCAGCTTAGCATGGTATAAGAAAGCTTCAGCAGTTCACACACTTCTCGGTGATGTTTCATAAGTAACATGTAGTGTTTTAAAACCTGTTACAGCTATCAGCCTGCTGAGAGAGAAGGAGCCTGGAGCCTTTGTTATCCGGGACAGTCACTCGTTCAGGGGGGCTTATGGCTTGGCTATGAAGGTGGCCTCTCCCCCGCCCTCCGTGCATCAGAATAAGAAAGGTAATGTGCAGGGTGGTGGGTTACGTGAATAAATATTTTGTAGCAGTTACAAATGCAAAAAGTATTTTGTTTGTCTACTCCAGTGTTTTATGTAGGTTTTGCATCTCCTTGTTTTGGTCTTAGGTCACAGTGTAGACAGAATTAAAGTTAATATCTTAATTCCAAAGATATGAGGTGATGTCTCCAGGTTAATCAGTTGTGCATTACCTAAATTCACTCACCCCCTCTCCCTCTCTTTTGCTGCAGGTGACATCACCAATGAGCTGGTGAGGCACTTCCTGATTGAGAGCAGCCCTAAAGGAGTGAAGCTGAAGGGTTGTCCTAATGAGCCTTACTTTGGTTAGTCTGAGGCTGCTGTGCTGTCACACACTCACGTGTAAACTGACACATCAGTAATGTCATAATGAGTTTGGAGGAGAACTCACTTGTTAGTACTCCACTCTGTGTGTCTGCCAGCGAATCTGTCCAAGTTCTGCACCTCTTTGTTCTGTAACATCTGTAATTATAGTACTGACTGAAGTGATCTAACTCATATTCCCCCTACTAATTACACTGCAAGGCTGTATGATGTGAGGCTGTGTCTCTGTGTGCAGTTCTCACTTCTCCTCTGCCAAATACAAACGCTGACTTTTGTACACGTTTATCCAACCTCGCCGCATTTCTTCTTCCACTCTTACCTGCTCATAAGTCATCGCTCTTTGTCTTATGTATTTTACAAGACCACTAAAAGAGAGTTTTCTACATTACTAATACTTTTTACCAGGCCTTTAAATTGAAGTTTTTAATTCCAATGACATGATATGTTATCAGAATTCAAGAGGATGGATTCCTGCGTGGGAAGCAATATACTATATAACTACATTAGATCTGTAGTCTGAAGAAAGTTGTTAGGATTGTTGGATTGTTAGGTGGACGATGGAAGGGATCCGACTCTTCCTACCCACATCATGGTGGTCTTGATCTTGCTAGCTGTCTCCTCCTAACTGTCCTCAGACTGAAAAAACTACTTGGACAAGTAGTGAAATATTTAAACCCAACATAAAACAAGTCCACTTGCCATGACTCAATTTCCAGTATATATACTATTTTATACTATATTTCCCGTGTTTACTTGCAGTAGTGATATGCTGTATTGAAACCAATAAAACCAGTAACTAATAAAAAGTTACAGGCACCACACGCACTGGAGTCGATGTGTTTGAAATTCAGTTGCTTTTCTTAAATGCACTCACAGTACAACTCCACAAGCAACAGTGTGAACTCCAAAGATGAAGTTCAGCAAAGGTGCAAGTTAGATGGTGAAACTCTTGTGTTTTGACTGGGTGTCTCATGTCTGTTTGGCAGGTTGTCTGTCCGCCTTGGTCTACCAACACGCCATCACTCCTCTGGCCCTGCCCTGCAAACTACTCATCCCTGCCACAGGTTGGTGCATTGACGCAACATTTATGCCATTTGTAAAGTTGCCTTTTTCAAGTTTCCATAAATTATAACTGATAACTGCAAACTGCCCCCCCCCCTCTCTCTCTTTCACTGTCTGTCATGCAGATCTCATTGAGGAAGTGCCAGAGGTTGCAACAACAAATCCACTGAATGAGCGCCTGAAACAAGGAGCAGGTAAAACATCAACTCACTGTGACTCTTACAAGCCCCACACCATGACAGCATCAATAAAGTGTCGTGAATCTTCCTATTCACGTATTCTGACAACATGACGTCCTTGTTACCCCAGTGCAGAGATCCCTTGGTGATTCCCATGGTAAAACCTGTGATCTTTACTATAGAAACTTCCGCCTGTAACGTGCATCCTACCCTTGCTGTCTGTCTGTGTATGTTGATATGTGCGCCCGTGAAGACGATTTACGAATGGCCCCGTTTAACCGAACTCTGTTACACGTGTCTTTTAACGCTGGCATACAGTTTCTCATCCATAACAGGCAGAATGTTTCATGTGGAATGATCTGAATGGATTTCTTTCTAAAACTGTACAGCCCCGGCTTTGTTCCAGAAGGCATGCTCTCTAACGAGAAGAGATTCTTGCATGAACATGTTGCTGTTTGTGTTTTGCTGAATAGACATTGATAATATTTTACAGGAAACATTTTGAAATCAGTACAGTTTGCATAGTTTTGTCTTTGCTCAATTATAGCACTTTTTTATTTCCACGTTTTTTAATTTGACAAAATCTTTTATCTGCCTGGAACTTCTGCTCTTTTCCCAGCATGCAACGTGCTCTACATCAACTCAGTGGACATGGAGTCCCTGACAGGTCCTCAGGCTGTTGCCAAGGCCATATCTGAGACACTGGCTGCTGCTTCCCCACCTACTGCCACCATTGTGCACTTCAAGGTGTCTTCACAAGGCATCACGCTGACTGACAACCAGAGGAAGTAAGTCTGGATGCTGGAAGTCACACTTTGAAGCCCTGACACGTTTGAAGTATGTCTCACATCTGGAGATTCAGCTGCAGACATACAGTATTTAAAGCGAGCTTTGGATGTCTGAACACGTCTTAGGACATAAATTTCATTGTTGATGACAAGTATCAACATGAGTCACTGCACACTGTTGGAGGCGGTAAATACTGCTAACAAAGGATCAGGGCTTTCTTATTTACTGCAGTATTTCAATCAAGAACCCCTGTTTGTTTTGGGTGGGATGCCAGGATAGATAAAACTTCTTAAAGCCTGCATTACAAGTAAAGCCTTATGATCCATCAGCAATTTAAGATGATCACACAACTATAGTAGTGTCTTTCTATCTCCATATGTCACCAGAATATGTGTGAAACACCAGGCAGGAACACAGAGGCAGGCAGGATGACAGACGCATACAGATTATTAAGAAAACAGCAGTGAACACGCGGACTGTTAGTTCAGGTACAGAGAACCAGCAGGGGAGAACCAGATGCAACAACAAGGGGAACAGAAAACATATAATCAGTCCAAATGGTTTTAGAATGACATCAGAGAGCACAAATAGGAAAATGCAGCTAAGGGTGAGCTGTAAATACCAAACAAATATTGTGTTCATTTTCTGTGTTCTAGGCTTTTCTTCCGACGCCACTACCCTAGCAACACTGTCACGTTCTGCGATATTGACCCTCAGGACAGAAAGTGAGTACAGACACATTTAACTTACTTGAAATACAGTTGTTCACTTATTTCAACCTGCTCAAACGTGAGACTGTTGACTCCCCCAAACCTTGTTAGCACTAAGACCTTTATCAAATCTTTTCAGGTGGAACAAGCCTGAGGGAGGCACAGCCAAGTAAGTAAACCTTCCAGTTATCCAGCTAATGATTAATCACAAAAATACTGTATGGATTCATGATCATTTTAGAATTAGACTTGACCATAGACACATAACTTCAGGGTTTGATTTCTCTTCCACTCTGATGCTTTAACCTTAGTGAATAAATGTGTAACTCTGTGTTTCCAGGCTGTTTGGGTTTGTGGCACGTAAGCAGGGAAGCACCACCGACAACGTCAGCCACCTCTTCGCAGAGATGGACCCCGACCAGCCTGCCAGCGCTATTGTCAGCTTCGTCTTGAAGATGATCGCCTCCCAGAAACGATGAGCTGGCGACAAACCCTGGCTCTTACTAAAAAAACAACAAAAAACAAAAGAACCTTTGGTTATTTTCTTTCTTTTTAACCACAGACACTTTCCGTTATGGACAATTAATTTGTGTTTCTGTGTCACCTTATTTTTTTCTGCTCTTTTACATTAAAGCAAATGTATGTGTGACCGAGTGTGCGTGTGCGAATGAAAGTGAACAAGACAGAGAGAGAGAGTGTGTGTGTGTGTGTAGCTTGCATACATGTGCTTTTCTTCTTGGACGGCCTCCAGAATGGACCAGAGGAAGTGCAGGATGGGGCGTGGCTGTGTGTGACTGTTGGGCGGGAGGTGATTTCATCTCCCTGGCAGGGTACCTCATGAACAGGAAGAGGGATTGACGTTGTGTGTGCAAATGTTATTGTTTTTTTTAGCAGCTGTTTCTTTCTTTAATTTTTTTTAAAGAAGAAGTCATGTTGTGCATTGTGAAGGTGGACTGTAAATCTATCAGGCTTTTGACTGGTCAACCAAAGATTTTTTTAAAAGTAGTCAGGGCGTGTACAGCGAGCCGCTGTCGGATGGTCGGAAGTGTTCTTCTGTAAAACAAATATGGCTGCTTAATCAAAAATACTGAACTGTTTCTTTTTGTATGTACTGTTACTGTAGGTCAATTCTGCACCGTTACCATGTTGCAGACATGTTTTTGGACATTTCTGCAGCTGGTGAGGTCTGAGTAAATATTCTAGATTGCTTTATGAGTAGGACTGTTCTAGACGACATTTGGTGCCTGACTTTTTTTTTTTTTGTAATGCAGAGCTTTTTAAGAAAAAGAACTTAAATATGCAAATAGCCAAACTCTGAAATAAGGTCGTTCTCCAAAACTGCCCAGGTCCTTCAGCAGTGTTGCTCTGAAGTGCAGCTAGACTTTGACTTTGACGTGGATTCGCTGTATCATGGGCAGTTGAGTCGAGTGTGACCATCTGTTCGACCACCACTCCACGCGGCATGTAGCTGCTCCGTTTCTCTCATGAGTGAAGGGCCTAGAATTGTTTTGCGAGGACGATCTTGATAGAAGAGTGTTGTCCTACTCTTGTGCTCATCAGTTATCTGTGTGAAAGTTTCTGTCAATAGGAAGAAGCTCTTTGTGTCAGCCGGCCAAAACTGTTAACACTCACACCCTACCCAAAAGTAAGCTATACATATAAATATACATATATAGATATATATAAAAACTTTCAAACTGACTTAAGATATTTATTTTTTGCTTTGTTGCTCTATGTTATCTTGTATACATGTACTATAAAGTATACATCAAGATTCCTGAAAGTGAGAAGAAAAGATTGCTTTTTATTTTGGCTGAAGTCCAGAGCGTCGACATATATAAGGTGTAAAGTGTGTGCTTTTAAAAGTGTATCACTGTTGTTTTTGAATGTTTTTTTTTTTCACAGCATTACTTTCTTTGGTTAACATTATTGTTTCCTATTTTCTTATCGTATTTTGGATTTACTAAAAGTCCAAATTGGAGTTGATCCCAAAATGACACCAACAATTGTTTGATTAACTTAAACCTGCCTTGAAAATAATTTGTCCAAGTTCAGCACTTAAATGTTAAAAAAGTATTATCAGTGTGTTCCTACGAAGAGAGAAGATACGGTGTCGAGCCTTGTATGTGGAAAATGAGTGGGTAGCTGCTGCCCTCATGTGGTGTAGAAAGATCATAACAAAGGAACCACTTTGATCCTAATACAGTGTTTTAGCTGTGATAGTGGAAACGTCTGAGGCGGCTAAATGTTTTAGTTACATTTGATCATGGAGACAATGAACTAAAAGAACATTATCGTTAATGCTAAGTTTCTTTATTCCTTTTGCATTAGGATCAGTTGGCAGCATCATGTAAACTAATTAGATGGGGGTTACTCGGGGGGCCTACATTGACTCAAATGTACTTCATGAAATAACATTTTTTTTAAAATACAGCACTTACTGGGATTTTATATCTGAGTAGAATGTTCAATTATTTATTAGCAGGAACCTGCATGCTCGAGTCCAGCTGTTTCTGAAACCCTGCAGACTGTATACTGTACACAGTATCTTCAAGTCTTACTCCAGCAGGCTTCTCAGAAAGATTCCCATCAGTTATCATCAGGTTTAGATGATCATGTGACGACTGTGTCTTGACTCAGCGTATGAGACAGGAGAATCTGTGTTTTTGACTACCAAATGCTTGTTGAGAAGAGAGGAGTTCCTGGTCTTCAAGCTGAATGTTAGCCATCTATTTGGCAACATGGAAAACCCCCAGTGGCGTCTGCCCACTGCGACACATAAGTCTGGTCTGTAGAATATGTGTGAATGAGCTACCATGCCTGTATAGAGCTTTGTCTTTGTTTTATTTTTTGGTTTGCTGCATTGTATGGCATTTACTATTTCTGATGGAAAAAAAATACATTAAAAAGCAGTACAAGTAAACATGTATGTGGGCTTTTTCTTTCTTTGTAAAATGTCTTTGTTGTTACTTTATACAAAAGCGTATAAATAAGAATTTTAATGGTACTATTGTTAATTGCCAGACTAATTTATAGAAAGTTAGGTAATGATGTCATCACTTTAATTTACCACACTGTAAAAAAGCAAAAGTTGCGAAAACTTTAAATTTCAACATGGTAACATGATGCGATAGATCTTTGAGTTTTCTCTTTTACAAGGAGTTCTAGCAACTTGGATTTTCTTGTTCAGCCAGTTAGAATAAGCATGTACGGCTAACTTCAATGCTGTATATAATAATAATAAAAAATGACTCTTCAATGGCATGTTTTGCCAAACAGGATAGTGGGAGGAAGCTGGAGAGAACATGCAAACTCACCCCATAAAGGCACCCGACCGACCCGGGGATTGAACCCCCACAAATATTGTGATATATATTGTGACTTCCAAATTTACAGTTAAATAAGAATTTATTCCACAGATTAAAACACAACATTAGTCCAATTATTACAGTTCTTTACTACCTTATTTGTTTTGGATAATTAATGTTCAGGGCATACAGACGACCAAAGAGAGAGAGAATAATGAATCCCCAACTGAAGTTAATGTGTGCAAACCTGGCTGCGTTTTATCAAGTCACTTTGGATTTTCTGTTCTGTCCGACAACCGCTCAGGTTCAGCTGTTCACGCGCAGTTGATAGTTCCCCCAACTTCAATAAAAAATCTGCACAAACTTACAAACCTTTGTTCTGCTGATTTAAATATGTCTGTTCGGACAACAATCAGAGGAATTTGTTTTTAAAGTTTTTTAAAGTTGCAATTGGTAAAGCGTTATTTTTGAGTCAGTTTAATTTGAAAACTTTAATAAGACCAACAATAACTAGTTAAACCGTTTCTTTGCCCGCTTTGAAACGACCAGGCCCTCAACTGGCAGACAACTTCCACCCGCCCCCAGCACCGGCACACTGACACTTCAGGAGCATCAAGTGAGGTGTGTTCTGAGGTCAGTGAATC
>JAUYWH010000013.1:19560619-19573045 GCA_034779795.1 Ctenopoma multispine
TGTATTTTGCACCAAGGGAGTGGCACTCCAATTTCGTTGTACCCTGTACAATGACAATAAAGGCTATTCTATTCTAATCAGAGATAGATAAAGAGATTAACAAGAGAAAATGTTTTAACAGTGGTTTTATTTATCAATTTTTAAAAAGGGCTTCAGAAAGTGTTCAAATGCCTTCACAGTTTACTGTTTTATTGAATTTAAAACGGATAAAAATCGTACTTTTTATCACTCGATCTTGAATCCCATCGTGACGACCTCTAACATGTTTTTTTTAAGTCACGTGGCTGTGAATGCCAGTCAGGTCCATTGTTGAAATGAAACAACCAATGTGTGCTTAAAGTGTAGACTGTCAGCTGTAGTTAACCACATTTTTGTGTCTGGAAAATATTCGGACAAACTAACAAGCATTTATTGAATCTGAGCTGATATTATCTTCCTAAATGCTTGAGAAATCATCCTGCTGTGGAACAGACGCAAACACCGGTGGTTGTGATCTGCATGGTTGGAACTCTGTGTTCAATACAATCTGTGTTTTTAATTTCATAGATATTTAAAGATATTAAGAAATTAGAAAAATAAAAACAACAAACATATTTTTACTTAGTGCAAACATATGCTGTTAACTGGTGAGTGTGAGATTATATTAATTTACCTTGAGTTTGTAATAAACATGTTCATTTTTGACAGAGCTCCTGTGTATAACTAGACCAGAAAAAGGCTGCTGAATATTTAAAACAGCTATAAAGTCAATAAGGTGTTTATTTAGAAAAATATGTCAAGAGCTGAGAGCTTTTAGACGGATTGGGTGTTTGGCAAAAATCTCAAACATTTCACAAAAAAGATCAATGTGACCTGGGAGCTGGGATCAGAATGAGATGAGCTGTTTACAGACATGTATGTCTAGGACACATAATCTGTAGACCAAGACTTCTATAGAATTTTCTTTTCTTCTGGGGAAAACCCAGTGTGCACTCAGAAAAGCCAGCCATTAAACCCTCAATCTTAATTCTGAGCACTAAGATCTCTCTTTCTTTTGCTTCTTCAGTTCCACAGGTTGTCTTGAACTGATCCTAGCTGATGTTCCATATTTGCTCTATGACCAGTTTAAGAGAAAAATGTAAAGATATCAAATACACGTTAATATATAATTCATCTATTAAAAAACATTTTTAAGATACTTTATTAATCACATTGGTAAAATTCTTTTGGACAGGCACGGGGGGACTGAGAATCTGCACAATTTGCACAATTAAATGTGTAAAATATGACAGGCTTCCAAACAGATACAGTTTTTTGACCCAAACTAAAATGTTTCTATAACCTCAGTTTAAACTGGACCTTTATCAAAGCACAGACAGATTAGGAAACAGCCATGTTGACCAATTTTGTAGATGTTGGGGTCAAAGTTTTCCTTTGACCTACCTGCTGTGAATTTGTTGTTGTTTCCCTATTTAGATGCTGAAATGTGCAAATGCATGTTAAGGCAATGAGAACTCTGTGACTGCATTAAGAGAAGAAGTGTGATTTTACTGGTGGTAACAAAACAGATGTTGTACTTTATTGACTCCATCTTTCTTATATATCTATAAGATGGATTCCCTTTAGTTCTCATCTAAATCTCAGCTTAAATTTGTACATGCTTTAAGATTTTATTCTTTCAGTACCTTGTGTTTTATATGTGTTCGTTGATATTACTTTCTTATCCGGTGCTTTACTACTTTTATTGTGTTATGTTTTTACAGTCTTGAAAAGGCTTATGATAAGATACATTACTATTATTGCTTTTCTTTTATAGCACTTAAAGTTTAGTTTATCTGCTCGGCTTTATGCATTTTGATTAGCAGTATGAGACACTCCTCTCATACTGATTTAAAATAAAATTGTAACAAATGGACTTTCCATTAAATTGGCCTACTCTAGCTTCAACTACAGGGATCTTTGGAAGAACAATCTCATGACAAATTTGTTTTACTCCATAGCAGTTTGAAATTTATATAATGAGCGAAACTGGGGAGCAATAAACTGCAGTTGACATAGATAAGTCTATGACTTCAGTTAAAACAGATAGCTGTAAATGCTTTTTTCTACATATCTAGTTACCATTTATCCACAAATCGCCATGCCTTGTTTTTGTTGAGTGAAATGTCTGATGGGTTGCTTAGTAGAAATGTAGTAGTTCAATAATTTGGTGAGTAATGTGTGTGGATCCCATTGGACTTTCAATTTGTACAAAATGTAGCATTGGTATCATTTCAGCATCATCTGCATTATGTGTGTGGTTTTCTTTCACCTACTTCAAACCTGCTGCGGTCACAAACTGAAACCAGTGTTATGCTTTGTGTGACTGGTCAGTAGTAATAATGTATCTGACCACTTGATGCCAGTGTTTCCTTATCACACAAAACTAACCCAAGGGGGCATTCTGCCATACTGTACATCCACTGACCCTGTGCTGTTTTATCTCATCTCTGCTGTTACTTTAATGTCATTTTGAAGTAATTAGGTTTATTTTGTATTAAACTCATAGATACTGTGTCAGTTTCTCTTTCTAGTGTTCGGCTTATTTTTATGTTGCTGTGAAGGTCAAACATCCTTATTACATTCAAGAGATGTTAAAACTGGCCAACTACTGCAAATAACAATCAATTAGTCTTTCAAGTCTGCATCAAACAGTCAAAGAGTGTGACTTCTCTTTCTTCAGCAGTCTTTAAATGAACATTTACAACCCCCCCCAAAAAAGGCTAACCTTTAGTTCATGGGAAAATGTAACGACACCACTGGAAGTCCTGCGTAATGCTTCCTCAGAGAAGGATTACAATCTTTTCATCTCCCTTACACCATGGAACAGAATTGTGACTCTAGAAAATGGTAATGTGTTCTCCACAGGGGGTCCAGATGACAAGATGGGGGGAATTAGATGGTCTATTTGGGGGCAGAGAGGGTGGATGAAAGGGGGATAATCCTTTTAAGGTGTATTTGCTTCTGGCACCCTTTTGCCCACTAGTTTCTCCTCTACTCTGTGGCTCTGATTTGACACCTTTTTCATACTCTTCAGACTTCTGATCTTGGCTTTGTGGACAGACAATTCTCATGTCATAGTAGACTAATTGCTGTATATCCAAACCTGTCTTCTCTTAATGCTGCTTTTGACACCATTTTTAATGCCATGTAAAAAACATCTGTGTATCCGTAACCCTAACCAAGCAATTTATGTTGCCAATATTTCATTATATATATATATCATACTGATATATGTAGCTCATCAAAATCATATAAAGAAATGTTTTCCTTTTGTTGCAGTAATGTAACTTGTTGGTACGAATGGGGCTTTCTCCACTACTATGGGGAAGATGGTTGCCAATTTACACACACTGGACACTTCATGAGGTACACCTGCACAATCTAATGCGATCCAATACAACAGCTTTGCAATGAATTTGACCTTTACAAGGTTAGAGTTTCTCAGTTTTTGTTAGAAAGGTGATACTTGTATTTTTATTATCAAGGTTGTAGTGGGTGGTGCAGTTATAGTAAGTAAGTGTTGTATAAATAAAGTGGCCAAAACTTCAAATGTCCCTTAAAGACTTAGAAAGAAAAAACAATACACATTTTATTAAATACACTTGTTTTCAAAGTCATTTTATTACTGTATGCATGAGACTGTCCATTTTATTAACCTCTTATCTGTCTCCTTCTTTTCCTCTTTTCTTCTGTCCATGTCTGCAAAGTGCTTCATAAAACCTGTTTTGTGTGGCAAAGTAGCAATTACAGTTTCCAGCTTGCTCACTAGGAGAGAAAATCTGAAAATCAATATTACGTCTGGTTGGGCAGAGCATGGTAATCGGACCACAGCAACAGGTGTCTCATTCCTTGCTGAAGCCTGTTGCTCATTGTCACACATGGAAACATGTCACCACTTGGAGCGAGAAAGAGTGTCAGGCCTCCTGCCTCCAACTGGATACACAGAAGTCAGTTTACACAGGCAGATGGAGCGTAAACCTGCACAACAGAAAGTTACTGTATATCCGTTACTGTCGTGCTGTATGTATGTTCATACTCACTGGATATAATACAGCATATTAAACTAATTACACTGAAATAATGGTAACAGCTTTGTTCACTTGATGTTTGTTACTTACTGGTGTATGTAGGGAACTAAAAATGTAGGATACAGTATCCTGTGTGTGAGTGTTTTCTGGCCATCCTGTGACCGGTACCTGTGACTCACTCCTATTCCAAATGTTTCCATTTTGGCGCCTCAAAGGCAAAACCGTCAGCGTGCTGTCACCATCCTCATGGACGGCCCACCTCACATCCCTGACTCAAAAGACTTCAACTAAAAATACTATGTTCAGGATGTTATTGCAAAAGCACCAATACATAAGTGACCTGGATTTGTCTGAATCTGACACTTAATGTTTCTGTCTCCTTTCCATAAATAACAAAGGTGAAATTGCTCGCACACACACACACACACACACACACACACACACACACACACACACACACACACACACACATAATACAGTGGTAGCAATGTTGTCACGCAGATGTTTTTGATGAAAGCCAGCTTCTGTAGAATGAAGTGGCTTTTGCCAATTATGATGCAGATTCTTTTAGTTCACTAATAAATAATTATGTAAACCATGTGACTGTTGGTAATAATGAAAGAGTTTGCTCATAATGATAAACCTAACAATAATGAACCTTTAAATTATGAAGCTGTACTGTACTCTCATGCTCGTTTTAGTTCTGAGTTCTGGTTCAAGCCCCCTTTAAGAAGCCTTGCCTCCAGCTGCAACAGCATTTACTTAAAAATCTCTAATGACTGACAACGTTCTTGGGTATCTAGCAGGTAACTCCCTCAGGAGTTGGTGGAGACCAAAACAAAGCAAAAAGAAGATTGACTATTACATTTATCAGGTAACTAGAAACACAGCTCTAAATTTATTGTCATGTTGCAGAACATTGCCATAGAGTTGTGTGTGCAGGTGACTGTAATTCACTGCCAAATCAACATGACCACTTTATCTCAGCAGTCTGTGTAATCTGAATAACGTGTCATGTTACCGGGTAAAGCATTACCTCTGACACTGAAGATGAGTGAGTATACATGGGGGGGAGTCATGCCCCTCCCCTCTCTGGTCACTGGGTGCATGTCAAACACGTGCCAGTAAAAATAGCCCAGGAGAGACAGGGCAAAGGTCATCCTCAGGCTGAATCCAAATGTCCAGACTTAACTACACTCCCAAACTCCCAGACTTAATTGGCACTGTCCCGGGAAGTCTGCTTGCGCTGATGGTTGTCTAGTGCTGCAATTCATCAAGTCCACAAAGGAACTCAAACAAACTTTTTGCAGGCTTGCAGCAAGTCCTCTGAGGGTGCACACTAGCTCTTGCTCAGAAAAAAAAATTCTAAATAATATTAAAATATATTTTGTTAAATGTTTATCAAGGTACTCAGGTTTCATATTGCACAGATATAAGTAGGGAGCATAAATTAGATTTGCTCTAATCTGCGGGTTGGTTTGTGTCCTACTATGGTGTGGGGATGTTGAGTTGAGGGTTAAATGTTGATATAATATTGTGTTTGGCAGCGAGGATGAACATTTGGACTCAGCCTTAGTAGTGCTTGACAGTGTTGGACTGGAATATGCTGTGGCCCCCTTCTGTCCAAATGAGGACAGAAATGGACAGAGGGAAGAGAGTCACCTGAGGTCTCAAGTAGTGGGAAAGTCGGTCGCACAATGGAACAGACACACCTGTTTCATGGCTGTCTCACACTCACACATTCTTTATCTAAATATCGAGTAAACGAATCAAGAACCGGCAGATTTTTAGTAGTAAGAAGAGACCATAGCTAGCTGGATGGATACTTGCTTGCTCTGGTTCAAAACCTTTAGCTCGTGTTGGGTATCAGGGGAGCATGCTATGGCTGTTTTATTATTTTTAGGACTCTGGTTTTACATATTTGAAAGTAACTTTATCGCCTGTATGTTATTTTTTGCTGCACACACATTTTACAAATTGTTTTTCCCAGAGGCACCCAGTGAACATAAAATTACTATTTTTAAAAAGTGTTTAAACAAGTGCAAATGCAGATCCACCCATGAAAAAAGGTACACATTTCCACAAAGCTCCCCATTTCCCATCACCACCACCAGGAGCCCCAGCTCTTCCCCAGCCCCACCAATCACCCCACTCCCCCCAGCCAATCAACACATCCCAGAGCCTAGTAACAGATGGCTGCAGGGGTCACCAGAGGTTAGCTGGGGCAGGGAGGGGGTTGACTAAGGTTAGGCAGGGGCACAGGGGTGTTTGAGATTGTTGTGACATGGCCTGTCTGCCTGTCAGTATGCAGGTGGATGAGTAGCATGTGGCCTCCTTTATCCCCCTCTTCCCTGTACTCTCCTAAAGTCAGGGCTTTGATTGCAGGTCAAGAAACCAGGATGGTCATCCCAAACCAACCCCCGAGGATTTGTGTTTGGCTTACTCAGCACCTCTTCACACCTGCTCTGGAAAAGTACAGCATTAAGTCATGGAAAAAGGAATGGCCAGAGTAAACACAGGACACAAGGAAGGATTGATGAACCCGGTCAGTGGGGTACTATGATTCAACTGTGTCCTTTAACCCCCAAGACCTTTTGACCTTTTTAATTTATTAAAGGTGTTTTAAGACAATGCTGGCCTCTGATATGGATTGACTTACAATCAGTACATTCACAGGTCCCAGAGGATGAATCCTAATAACTGAAAAACTAATAAATGATCCTCTGACTACGTCTCTTGCTTTGCAAAGAGCTCTCAGCTGTCTGATAAATGATAAACAACATATGTATGTGAGGTTAACTAGCATAAACTAACACCTTAAACACGATAAACTATATTGAACTTGACAAACATTATACTTTCTTGGACTTTCTTGGACTTTTCTTGGAGCATTGTCATTGTGAGCATGTCAGTGTGCTAACATTAGTATTTTCTCTAGGTCAACTGTAGCTTCATATAAACTGCCAGATTCTTGTCAATGATTTTTAGTGTGAGAAACAGCAACAAAAGAGCAACAGTCACTAATATCTCACATTTACCTTCTGCACGGAGCAACCGCTTTGAAGTATGATCTATTTCTCTTCCATTCTGGCAAATCAGCCACGGTTAACTGGCCAGATCAGATGTCTGCGTAAAGTTTGAGATGAGGCAAAAACCTGCGATCAATTGAAGAAAAGGAACACAAAGCTGGCAGCGAGCATTAAAGAGCCTGATTCTGACAGAAGTGTTCACTCTTGTGAAGCTTATTAGTAGCCTGGTGTGTGTGTGTGTGTGTGTGTGTGTGAGTTACAGTCCCAGTAATTTTGTAAAAAATACTAAAAACTTTGTTCTTCACTTTAAACCTTTCACACATTGGGACTTACAGTGTAGGGTTTCTTGGGCTGTTACATATTACATATGTTGTTACTGTACAAATTAGCGTAGAAGTTCCAAAGGCATGTGATTAGTAGTTTTAAGAAGGTCTGTCCAAGCCTGTAACTATACCGTTTCTAATAAAACGAGATTAGAAGTTTGTAGTCGTGATGCCAAAAAAACCCCAACCTCTCTGGGCAGATTTAACAGGCTACAATCCAAATCCCTCGATTGCAGGTGGGGAAAGGAAAATACAAAAAAAGAGGTGAAAAGTGAAGGAACAAGAGTCAGGCATATTGGTTTCATAGCTGGAAAGCAAACACTGAGCCTCTCATCTTGCCTACAAAGAGTCTAGACTCTGATCACCACCCGGTCCACAACCCAAGTATGAACTTGTGTCTGACTCCACCTGCCTTGGCATCCTCGGTTGTTCCCTTGCTGCAGCCTGTCTACCATGACTTCAAACATACCAACTTCCCTTCCCTATACTCTAAATCCCAAAATGCCTATCACACTTCTACATAGGTTTTCATTGTCACATTCTTTCCAGTGCCAGGTCATGCCACAGACTACTGATACTGGAGAACTTCCTTACTTAAAAGACGGTGAGGTCTGGGTCTGGAGCTTTGTAATTCACACACAAAAAGGCTGGATATAAACATATATGGTTATACATACAGTTTACCAAAGATACACACACAGATGATGATGTTATATGTCTTGGATGCTCTAAATTCCTGATGCTCTGAAGGATTGGCAGCACAGCGAGTCCCTGGGATTCCAGGGCCCACTGTACTACTGTTGGCTCCCTGAGGACAGACTTCTAAAATAAACAAGCAATGCAGCAAGAAATGAAAACAATGAAAACCGACGATGACTGACACAACATCAGTTTGTGTGTGTGTGTGTGTGTGTGTGTGTCTGCATGTCTGCTCACATATGTACGTCACTGATATCTCTGGGAAAGTGTTCTCACACTCAGGCCGGATCTTCGCTGGCAGATGCATTAGCCTGGTGGGAGCGTGTGGATGTGTGTGACTGTGTGTCTGTGTGGAAGGGGGGGGGGGAATGGGGGAGGGGAGGGGGTGCAGGCTGTAATCGTGGCAACTGTAAACATTTACTGGTATTGAGTTCTTCCTCCTTGCCTCTTTCGCTGTCTACTTCCCTTGTTTGTTGCGTGCCAATACATGTGTCCGTCTATGTCTGTCACCGCCTGGAAGTAATGTCCAGCTCTCTCTTCTAACAACATCGCATGCACAGGGGCGCCTGTGACGTGAGAGGTGACTACAGTCCTGTATCAGTTTGAATCACATCTGGATGACGATCAGCTGAAAAAACTCCAAACTGAACTGAACTGAAGCCAACAAATGAGGCAGTCAGATTACGTCGCTTATCAGCACTCGACACCCAAAACTGGGTAAAAACTGTAACCTTTCTTTACCCAGTAAAAACTGGGTAAAGTGAATTCAATATCTCAAAGTCTGTTTAAAGGCTTGTTGCCTTATTTCATGCACTGATTCCAGAAAAACAGTTTCTGTACAATTCTCAATAAAGAAAATAAAAAATGTATTGTTACATAACATGTGAAATATTTCATCACATGTTGTAGTATAAAGGTCACTCGCTGCTTGTGACACCTGTTCTTATGACGATTCCTGTCATAAGCCAGATGAGGACGGAGTCTGACACTAAGAGCGGAAGCTGGCGTCATTGTCACGTTTGCACTTGCGCTGTGAGAGAGGAGACCCTGACATGAACCCAAACTACTTGCTGGCTCGGCTTCTGGCTCCCACCGCAGTAAAACAACAACTGATCCTGTGAGTGTTTCATTAAGTTAACAAGCTCTGCGTCCCCTCTTTCGTCTCTCCTGTTTCTCCTCACGCAGAAATCCAAAGAGCGAGGTACTGAGGTGTCTGCATGGTGTCTTCTTCTGGAGCTGTTTAAGAAAATAAATATATACTGTGTGATTTTCTATGAGTGAAGAATACCAAGCCACTAGTCCAGACTGGTTAACTGACCTGAACTTAAGTCCCTTCTTGAAGCTATGCATCAATAAACAAACCATACTTTTCATATTACTGAATATTAATAAGACATTGTGATTTTCAGTGTGTTAAATAGGTGGACGGAAATGTCTCTTAAAGGTCCTCTGAGGTGTCTCCAATCACTTGAACTTGAAGTGCCAAATGACCAAATTGGCAAAAAACACATCTCTGCAAATCTTGTGTTGGGGGAAGTATCATCTGGTTTGGTGAGAAAAACTGTACATGTAACTTTGTTTACAAAAAAACTTTCCATGTAGTACCTTTAAAGTACTTGGCAAAAAGGAAGACTATTTTTTTTTTACATGGAACATCGCTGGGACTGGAATATGGACTACTGAAAGCCTGCAGGTGACTGGAGCTTGTTAAAGTCCAGCCCAGTGTTCGAGAGGATGGAGCCAGCAGAGGGGATAATCAAGCTCCTGCTGTCCACACGAGGTCATGACAGAAAGCCCCATCTGCTCCGTGACCTTGACCCTCGCCTCAAATCACCCTCAGCTGTGTGGATGTGAGTGTGGGGATATATAATCATGTGACACTAGCACCGCTACGCTACCATGACGGTTTAGGCTGCCTAGGAGTTGTGGAGGAGGAAAGGTTACGACCTCTGACCTTTCTCCATTTATGCGGACTCAGTGGAACAGTCACAGCTGCAACATCCAGCAGGTGTGAGGACTCATTTTCACAGCTCAGAGCTGCAACTCTGAAAGCTGCAGAGGTGCTGACTGCACCCTCCAATGTGGCTGAATGAAAACAATTCTGCAAAGAAGAGTGGGCCAAAATTCCTCCACAGTGATGTGAAAGACTCATTGCCAGTTATCACAAATGCTTGATTGTTGCCTCCAGCAGTGGCACAACCAGCTATTAGTTGTTTTCACATATGGCCAGGCAGGTTTGTGTATTCCCTAAATAAATGAAATCATCATTTAAAAACAGCATGTAGTATCTACTCAGGTTAGCTTTGTGTAATTTTACAATTTGTTTGATGATCTGAATCATTTAATTGATATATACACAAATATGCAAAAAGAAATCAGCAATGGGCTAAATACTTATTCACGTCACTGTAGGGTTTAAGGATTTGTTGTTTCCCAAACCCCTCACAGATGAGAATAAATGAAAATAAACTAGGAACATGTTTAGGTGGCTGTTCTGCATTTGAAGGCAACTAAATGCTCCTGCTTTGTGGGATTTCGTATTAACTACAGTTGCTATGCAAGTTAATAACTGATCAGCGTTACAGAGGATACAGTTTCCTATAAAGCACAGAGAAGATACGATAGCTGCACTGCATGTTTAGCCTGACATATATACTCCAGAGCATCTGAGAGCAGCATGTGGCTCCGATAGCGGAGGTCCAATTTGTACAACTAAATATGTGTATCAACTGCAAAATTAGACACAAATGCCCATACTACCTTCCACATACAAAGAAAAAAAGGCTGTCGAATAGATTTTAACTTCTGCAGGCATTTAAATTGTAAACAGACTGGGTTTCAGTCTGTGAGAATGACCCAATAACTGGAACAGTGTCCAGGAAATACAGCGGCATCAGCCTCACAACACCCATAATTAAAAGAATTGCTCATATTGATGCATGCACTGAAGCATCCATTCTGAGTGCTCTACTGGCAGCTGGTGGGGGCAGTCCGCCCTCACAGTGGTCTTGTGGGGGCTTGAAGGAAATCTCTCCAAACAGTGAACAGTGTGTATGTGTGCGTGCTGGCTTTCAACTTTCAAGATGTACAATATGTGCCAATATTCATACTTTTTACATGACAAGTGGCCCACACAAACGTCAGTGCAGCTCTGCTAGAGCCACTAGCCACAGTGCGTGTGTTCGTGTGTGGCAGAAGATGGGCACACTGTGTCCCAGGCTTTGCCAAGGGGCTGTGCCGTGACCAGAGTTACAGTCAGGGCCCTGGGCTACAGCCTCACAGCACAGCAGCCAGGCAGGCAGCGCTGGCTCTTGGCTGACCTCTGCCTCCACCAGGCCGCCCTCACTCACTCACCTCATTAGCTTGACAGGAGCGACCAGACAAATTGAGGGCATCATGGAGCTCATAGCACTTCCATGGGAAACCTTTTTTTTTTTCATGACACCCCTTCTTATTTTAGTCATACTGGTGTATGTGCTGTACACAAACAAACGCCTACGTGTAAACGCTGACTTCTGCTTAAGGGGGTGTCAGATTTAGTGTTTGAACAAACAGTCGGACAAGAAGATGCATGCACACGCAGGCTCGCACAACTCGCCATAACTACCCATTTAGCTGCACAAAGGTTCGTAAACTGAAGCCAGGTAGAGAATGAGATCATTTGAACCTTACCTTGAAACACTCCTATAAACAAAATCAACCTTTCACACAAAGCTCCCCTTTTATTTATGGTAGGCGCAAACCATTGCAACTGCACACATGACTTCCACCTCTGATTGATTTATAAACCAGTTAAACCATCCTTAAAGGAATGATTTTGCTGTTAGTTCTTTTCTACTTGTTTAGTTTTGCATTTTTGTCTTGTCAGCAATGTCAGATTAAAAGATGAAAACACAACAAGAAATACTTGTACATAGTTAGATTCAGCAGTGTAACTGAACATGCTCTCATGCACATGGTATGCTGTGTCAGTGGCTGTCAGACACAAACAGTTGGGCTCTTTTTCATGTTGTTTTATGGAGACTAAAGAAGCATTTTGGCTCATTTGATTTTATAACACAAACTTATCCTGTTAATAGGTGAATTGTCTGTGGTGTGAGCCAACGTAAGAAAGATACACAAGCAAAATTAATGGCATCTCATAGTAATCAATCCCAAAAGCAATTAAGGACACCCACTGCAACACACACACTCTCTCTCTCTCTCTCTCTCACACACACACACACACACACGCACGCACGCACGCACGCACACACGCACGCACGCACGCACGCACGCACGCACACACACACACACACACACACACACACACACACACACACACAC